>CM076584.1:686921180-686980410 GCA_034641835.2 Pinus albicaulis | reverse complement strand
AACGGCGATAAACCATAACTCAAACCAAATTCACGTTCCAAAATAGCCTTCTGACGTCGGCCAATTTTGTGACGCGAAAACCAAATGAATTCCGCCCTAATATTTTTCGGTTCCGAAGTTGGGCTAGCGTGCGGAGGGAGAGTTGTGACGCGAATTTCTTATCAAATTCGCCCTAATCTTTTTCGGGTCCATATTTCCACTGCGCGAGCGGCCGAAACAAAGATCTGCTCCAATCAATTTATGCCACGTGTCCTCAATTAAAACTTGCCCTGCTCCCGGCTGCGGGTGCATTCGATGGCATTTAAGGCGATGGGACATGGATGTGGCGATTTCATATCAATCGCATTAAGATTTAACGCTGTTCAATTAAGTTCCAAGGTTTTCACATCAAATCACATTAAGTTTTAACACTGTTCAAGATCGGACCTCCACTCCCGTTAGCGATTCTGCATGCTCCAATATGATCCGGCCTTCGGCTCTCATTAATGATAAGAGATTAATTATGACGAGCGTCCTTGGATTGCATTGATAAAATGGCATTTTGCTATGGTTTTTCAGATGAGCTGGTTGCTGGGTTACACTGCCTGCTCAATGTGACGAGAAGGAGAAGTGGCCAGCTGAACTGCTGCTTAGACCTTGTTGCATATCTACATTTCTCTCAGTCTGGTCCTTGTCTGTTTTCCTTTGTTTCTTGGAATTCTGCTTCTCCGTCTCCTCTTGTGCCCACTGCTGAGACTGCACCCATGCCTCGCCTGCGTCATAGGATGCGTTGCCGCAGGGGGAGCACTAGAGGTCAACCCCTGCGCACTCCCTCCAGCCCCTCAACTGAGTCGTCTTCCCAGTCCAGTGATTATCACGCAGATCGCTATCCAGATACTAGAAGTGGGCGGGGTCGGGTTGTAGGATCTGGACATCGTATGGGCTCCCTTGCTCCACATTTCCCCAACGCTTCACTTTCTCCCACGACGCGCACTGCGCATTTGTCATTTAATTGCTCTCTGAACCGCCCACGCATCACATCGACAATTACTGTGGTTTTCCGGGAGGAGGCCCAGATGGAAGAACAATACACCCGTCTGGCGGGAATGAGCTTAGAAAAAGTCGGCCAGCATTCGGGCCTTCAGGAGGGGAGCGATGGCATGACTGTGGAGGTAGCACCTAGCGATCCTGGACCTTCCGAAGGATGGTGCCGAATCGTCGAGGAGCCGGAGGAGTAGTTTGGTTAATTTGTTTTTCTTGCTTCGCGTCCCACTTAATTGGGCTGCTTTTAGATTATATTACTGTGTTGGACCTCTGTAATATTTATGAATTCTGTAAACGTTCAAGACTGGTTTCCCCGTATGAGGGCAGTCTTCTTAATTTTTTGATTTTTTGATGACAAATTTTCCATGAGTTTGGGCAATGTTTTTGACTTCGGTGTAATTTTATTCCCACTGTTAATAGATTAACTTTACTTAGAAAAACAAATGTTGCCCTGTTTCTATTTTAATCCTGTTTTTTGAAATACAGAGCCATGTTTCTATGATTGTTTACAGTCGAAGCGCTGCGGGGTGGTTTATTATATTAATATTTCACGGTCGAATTATGTTCATAACAGTTGGAAAAAAAAAATGTTGCCCTGTTTCTATTTTAAACCTGTTTTTTGAAATAAAAAGCCATGTTTATATGGTCTACGTATTATACTCTTTCTCTGTATATCTACAGGAAAATTTTTTCTGTGAACAGGGTGGATGCTGTAGCGGGCTACTAATGGAAACAAGCGAGCCTGAACCTTACATCTCAGATGCAACAGATGGTTACCAATACTCCTCACATGATTAGCGTTTTTCTCTATTCAAGGATTTTGGGTACTTTAATTTGTATTTGGAACAATGGACGTCGGTACTCTATCTGTTGCTTTACTATTCTACATACTGCTATTTCACTTTCTTATAGATGCCTCGAGCATATTTGGATGCTTTCTCAGATTTGTCGATAATCTCCATGTGGACCGTTACCGGGTTTTATATCATGTCCCTGTATGTGACATGGGGTATTTTTCTATCATTGTCTGGGGTGGGACTTCCACTTTTCTGGATGGATATTTGGGTTCCAATCTTCAAATGTGAAAATGTAATGACTTCATGGACTGTTTTACTTCATATAATATATTCAAAACAACGTTTTTTCTCTTGTGAAAAAAAAAATGATTAATGTTTATCACCTGTCTTCAAAACTAGCGATGCTGGTCTATGTTGCTGGTTTATTGATATGGTCTGATGGTCTTTTTATATTTTGGACATATCACACTCCTCACATGATTAGCGTTTTTCTCTGTTGCAGGATTTTGGGTACTTTAATTTGTATTTTGAACAATGGACGTCGGTACTCTATCTGTTGCTTTACTATTCTACATACTGCTATTTCACTTTCTTATAGATGCCTCGGGCATATTTGGATGCTTTTTCAGATTGTCGATAATCTCCATGTGGACCGTTACTGGGTTTTATATCAAGTCCCTGTATGTGACATGGGGTATTTTTCTATCACTGTCTGGGGTGGGACTTCCACTTTTCCGGATGGATATTTGGGTTCCAATCTTCAGATGTGAAAATGTAATGACTTCATGGACTGTTTTACTTCATATAATATATTCAAAACAACGTTTTTTCTCTTGTGAAAAAAAAAATGATTAATGTTTATCACTCTGCCTTCAAAACTAGCGATGCTGGTCTATGTTGCCGGTTTATTGATATGGTCTGATGGTCTTTTTATATTTTGGACATATCACACTCCTCACATGATTAGCGTTTTTCTCTGTTCAAGGATTTTGGGTACTTTAATTTGTATTTGGAACAATGGAGGTCGGTACTCTATCTGTTGCTTTACTATTCTACATAATGCTATTTCACTTTCTTATAGATGCCTCGGGCATATTTGGATGCTTTCTCAGATTGTCGATAATCTCCATGTGGACCGTTACTGGGTTTTATATCAAGTCCCTGTATGTGACATGGGGTATTTTTCTATCATTTTTTGGGGTGGGACTTCACTTTTCTGGATGGATATTTGGGTTCCAATCTTCAGATGTGAAAATGTAATGACTTCATGGACTGTTTTACTTCATATAATATATTCAAAACAACGTTTTTTCTCTTGTGAAAAAAAAAATGATTGTTTATAGTCGAAGCGCTGCGGGGTGGTTTATTATATTAATATTTCACGGTCATTGGAACACCCACAATTCATAACAAATATTGGAGATTTACTGTCCTGTTTTAAAGTTTCATTTTTTTTTTTAAAATTGAACCCGCCGTCGGTATACCGACGCCTTGTAAGTGTCGGAATTGCGATAGATTAAAAACTTCAGACCACATTTCGTTGGAATTGTGACAGTTTACAAACGTCGGAAGAGCAACGTTCAAAACGTCGGACCACATTTCGTCGGAATTGTGACAGTTTACAAACTTCGGAAGAGCGACGTTCAAAACGTCGGACCACATTTCGTCGGAATTGCGATAGTTTATAAACGTCAGAAGAGCGACGTTAAAAACGTCGGACCATATTTCGTCAGAAGTGCGACAGTTTACAAACGTCGGAAGTGCGACGGTTTGGGAAATGTCGGAAGAGCGACGCTTGTTTGGAAGCGACGGAAAAAGTGTCGGTAGTGCGACACTTTGTAAATGCATCGGAATTGTGACGGCATGGAAAACCACACTTTTCCCATCCTCGAACTGTCGATCTTGCGACGAATATGTGTCGGAATAGCGACGATTTGGCCGTCAGAAATTGCGCCAAATTTTCTAGTGGACACACAAATCTCTGAGAGAAAATACCCCCAAACCTCACCATTCTTCTGGAGATAAGATGAAGAAACCCATGCCTGAACTCCCAGAGACTATTGAGGAAGGAGATGACGATGTGGTAGAGGTAACCCCCTTCTCGTGGCTACCTAGTTACATTACCTAGTTACATTGTCGGGCGTTGTTACACTGAAAATTGTCATTCTGACATTTTGGTATGTGTATGAGCTCATTATTACTCATACCTCTCCCTTTGTAAGTCTAACATATCATTTCCTCATGTCAAGCCTTGAAAATCAAAGAAACGTTCCTAAAAATATCCTAAACTTTGGTGTCGCACTTTCTCTCTATCTTGCCTGCTGTCCGGCACCTAATTTTCAGCTCTCCTGCATATCTGAACATAATTTCTCTGTGTTATAGGTGCGGACCCCTGTAAAGATTAAAAAAGGTGCAAGTAAATTCCAAAAATCTCAATTAAAGTAAATTCTAGAAGCCGCTAGAAAGAATCTTGCGGTGGTAGAACCACTCTTTTGAGGTTCGTGTATCCCTTACCTTATGGAGCTAACCCCTTGATGTGAGGAGCTTATCCCTTTGAAGGAGGATTCTATCCCTTCATATTTGGAACAGAAAACCTCCTCTTTTCCACTATAAAAAGAGGCATTGGGTAGCCTCAAGGGGAGTTCAAGCTTTAGAATATTTGAGGTTAAGTGCTGTAGAGATTCAGACTCAGTTAACTAAGAATTTTGTGAAGAGAGATTACATACCTCTATTTGTCTTGGTTGGAGGAGTGCAGAGCTTATCAAAGTAGAGGAGACTCCTGCTTCGGACCCCGGGAAGGCTTGTGCAACATCAAGGCTCAGGTTGTAAGGTTTTCCTTCTTTGAAATTAATACAAATATACTCATTTTTCTCAATAGGCTGTCAGTTAATGGTTTATTTCATATATTCCTTGGTCACTATGATAAGCATGGTTTATGATGATGTCTATACAGGTGCTATTTAATATTTTTCTTGTTTGTGACTGCAAGTTTACGAGGATAACTCCTTCAAGTGCACGAGGGACAACAACAACTTCAAACAAGCACTGGACATACGGTAAGTCTTTTACACCTCTATAGAACTTTTTGTAAATCATGTATGCTTAGAGAAAGATTATTTTATTTGGTTGTTTTTTGCTAGATACTTTTAGTACTAGGGAGATTGGTCTTGTCCGCAAGACGGATTAATCCACACAACAAATTGGCGACTCCGCTGGGGATTGAACCCAGAATCTCTGGTTTCGCAGACCAGATGTGTGATTTCCCCTCTACTGATACTGAAACTGTGGCAGAGGAGCCCATTGCGGACGAATCTCTATTTCTTATCAGTACTCTCGATCCATGGTATGGAGATATTATCGTTTATGTCCAAACCCAATATTTTCGGCCTGAAATCTCACGATCTCAGCGACGGAAAATACGCTTCCAATCCCAACAGTACAATATTATTGGTGATACACTCTATCGTCGTGGAGCGGATTTTGTTTTCTAACGCTGTCTTATTCATGAAGAAGCTGAAAAGGTTTTAAATGACTGCCATTTTGGAGCATGTGGTGGTCATATGTCTGAGTATGCCACAACCCAAAAGATATTGTGCGCTGGTTATTTCTGGCCGTCGTTATTCAAAGATTGTATTTATGCAGTCCGGAAATGCCACAATTGTCAACTTTTTGATCGTAAGATGCGTGCACCACCCGCTCCTCTTCACCCTATAATTGCTGTCGGTCCTTTTGAAAAATGGGGTATTGACTTTATTACATGTAACCCTCACTCGACCGGGGGGCATGCGTATATTATCTTAGCGGTAGATTATTTTACTAAGTGGGCCGAGGCGATGCCTACATTTTCGGCTGATGGCAAGACTGCTGCAACTTTCATGTTTAATCACATAATTGTTGGGTTTGGTGTTCCTCAAGCCATTATTACAAATCATGGAAGTCATTTTCGGAATAGCATGATGACTGAACTGACAGATCAACTTGGCCTACACCATGATAGTTCCACTCTGTATTATCCGCAAGCCAATGGTCTGGTTGAAGCCATAAATAAAGTTTTAGTCACCGTGATCAGATGAATTATTGGTATTCACAAGATGAATTGGCATTCCATGTTATTTTCAGCACTTTGGGCATATCGAACCTCAGTAAAAACATCAACTGGTTTCACTCCCTTTCAACTGGTTTATGGTTTGGAAGCTGTGTTTCCGATTGAATGCAAAATTCCGTCATTGAAATTAGCCATAGAATTACTCCCAGCTATGTCTGAAGAGGAGAAACGTTTTTTGTACTTGGCTCAGCTGGATGAGAATCGACGAAATGCTGCAATAGCAAACGAGGCTCATGTCAAAAGAATAAAATCTCAGTATGATAGAAGTGTTACCCCTCAAAATTTTTCAGAAGGAGACCTAGTCTTAGTTTATGATCAAGCCAACGATAAGCTAGGAGATAGGAAATTCATGCCTATGTGGCATGGTCCTTTCATTGTTAAGCGAAAGCTGGCAAAAGGGGCCTATAAGCTGATAGATTTTGATGGTGTCCCTTTAGATAAACCCAGAAATGGGCTTTATTTGAAGCGATATTATGCTTAAACTTGGTGTGGAGATTTTTTATTAGATTAGATTTATTTACTGCTGGTGTGTCTTAGATTAGAAAAGCGTGCCTAGTTTAGAAGTGTGTTTTTTATCACTATTCCTTCTTATCTGAGTTTTACTCCTGATATTGCAGATGTCGACGTCTCTTCAAACCTACATTGATTTTGCTGATGGTGCTTGTCGTAGTACACGGAAAATTTCTTTTGCAGCTTGGGTTATCTATTCACCCTCTGATGAGTTAGTATCCATGCATGGGGTAAGCCTTGGTCAAACAACGAATAACATTGCCGAGTATAGTGCAGTGATTGAGTTATTATCTGAATCCATATCATTTGGAATTCGGAGTTTGATTGTTAGGTTGGATTCTGAACTTTTTGTATTACAGCTTAACAGGGTCTATGCCATTAGAAATACAGTGTTATTACGGTTATTTTTAAGATTTTGTCTCTTGGAACGTGAATTTGATTACATTGAATATCAACATATTCCAAGACATTTAAATACATTAGGAGATGTAGTTGCTTCTAGTATGATAAATCGACATTTACAATGATCAAAACAGTAAATCAAACAACATTCGTAACATGTACACAGATAGCCAGTAAATAGTGATATATCATAATATAGAAGTGTTTTCAAAAAATATACATCGTCTTCGATCATAGGTTGGAAACACCTTATGATCGGCAAATGGTAACACAAAAAGTCAAAAATATGAGTCTACGACACGATCATCCCATCACTGATGGTGATCACGATAAGAGACTACTGCTCGGGCCACCCTACATAGGAACCTCCTAAAAGGTCCTGGAACACCAATCACGTATCTTTGTAATCTGAGTGGAATCTCATCTATGTTCGTCTCTGGAATGTCTAGAGTCAGACGCTCTAGGTGATGCTCTAAATCAGATAGGATTTCTGCTGATTGGATTGCTGGGGCTGGTGCGGCTGCAACTGGTTGTCTTCTTTCATAAGGCTGGAGATGGGCTGGTCACTGTAGGCCCACATTTGCATTCAAAACTTTTGGTTATTAATTTTCAAGATGATCAAAATACAAAAAAAATAGAACTTAGAAATTGTTGAAAATGATTTTACCTAATTCATCTCACTGTTCCCCTACTGGGAGAGTCATCTCTCGGTCGCCGCAGAAATCTATCCCGGCGTATGGAAATTCCTTTATAACAAAAAGTTAGCATTCCAACCAACGAAAATATGAAGGAGGAAATCGAACAATTTCAGCGCCCTCAATACCGTGACGGGAGATCAATGCAACCCAATGAACCATTCTAGGTTCTCGAGGTCGACTAGCATCGACAGGAATGCTCTGCAAAGTTAACATGGGGATCCTCTCTAGAGAAAAGGTGACTATGATGGATCCATATCCAAATTTATTTAGTTTTCCATTCTTCTCTCTAGTTAGTTGGCTTTTTACATTGGCCAACACAGCTTCGCACCAGTTGAAAATGGTGCCTCGAAAACAGTCCACAGCAATGCGCATCTGGGAACCGGTAGCCACATGCAATGTTGCACTCCCACACAGTCTGGTAACAGTAAACACAATAAATTTCAGCTCGGGATGGGTGATAGTTTTTATGTCAATCCGTTTTTCCTTGGGGTCTGCCTGATCATTACAGAACTCTTGTCGAAGACTAGCGACAGTCTGGCCACCTGGCCTAGTCCCAAACAAGGAAAGTTGTTCGCCCCTCTTGGACAAACCAATCGAAAAATAAATATCCTCCAGCTCAATTTCGAGCTGGTGGCCGCCAATAATGAAACAATGGTCCTATACGTTCCACCTGTTTACCAGCCATGTTAGGAGGTCTACCTGTGCCCTCATGCCTTGGATGGCCCAGAATTTATACAAACCACATGCTCTTAATGCTTGCATTGTGGGAAAATGGAGCATTGCGGCGTCATCCACGTCCTCATGCTCACGTTCTCTCCAAATCAACATCTTGTTAATCCTACAATGCATAAAAATATATGTTAGAACAATCTAATTTGAAAATTTTTGGGCGGAAAATGAGAAATTTGATTTTGAAATTTAAATACGCGGGGTCCACAATTTGTCTTCGTACACAGTGCGTAGGAATGCACGCGCGCTGTGGGACAAGTGCGGATCCACGACTTTTTCCTACATAGGAAAAAGTCGGGGTCCGTAGGGCCCATGTGTTGCACCTGCGGACCTCCGTGGGCGATTTCTTAAAACATATTTTTCCCTTAAAAATAAAATATAAAGCCTAAAATGAAATGTAAATGGATGAAATGCAAGATTAGGAGGTCGTGGATTACCTGGGGCTGACGGTTCTCAATTTCATCGGACGGATTTTCCAGAATCTTCACAGGAACTTTTTTACCCAAAAGCTTTTACTTTTCACTCTGAACTTGAACGCTAAAAATAAAATTGAAAAAGCCCTTTTTATAAGGTTTTTCGAATAGACAAATTTTTAATTTGTTTATTTTTCACTTTAAAAAGGGTATTTTTGAAAGCATTTTTACTTATCTTAAACAGATATGTGTAATGTTTCGATTTTTTGTGCAGAAATTGGATTTTTCAGGAGAATTGATCATTTTTCATTAAAGAGCATACTTTTATCAATATTTCGGACTCTTTTAAAAATTTACAGAAAAGCGAAACATTGGAGTTCTCTTTTAAGCCCTTTTCAGACTCTCTAAACATGAAAATATTGTCGAGCACTTGATTATTCGAACTCGTTAAAGTAAATGAATAATCGTCCCTTCGGTATAAGTTTACCCCTTTTACGGACTAAAATGGACTATTTACGAAAAAGGTATACATTGACTAATTATGGTCAATAGAGTTCTCTCCCGCATTATTTTATCCTTTTTCGGGCCCGAGAGACTAAATTTACGAAAACTTACACCCATGGAGTTTTCTTAAGTTTTTCTTCTGACTCCCTAAAATTGAAAAACACCGAGTTTCTCCTATACTAGACTCGTTAAAATTTAACAGTAAAGGACCTATTCAATTTCAAACAGGAATAGAACACTCCTTCTTAGGGTTCGAATCTTAAACTAAGTTGGAATCATCTGAAGGATGAGCTTATAAACAAGCAAATTTTATCCTCCTCAAGCTTGTCAAAAATAAAGAGGTACTTGCCAACAATGGTGGGGGAAAAGAGAGAAAAATGGACTTGTTTGTTGTATTTTGATTTTTCGAAAATCCAGTTAACCACTCTTGAACACGACACTTTCATTCACTTGGGTTGGGAAATCCTTTGCCTAACAGTTAATCAAACCATATTGAAAGTCTTCATCCAGTTTCTGGGTATTAGCTTTGGGTAAATTGTCACCAAGCCATCTGCAGTGTCGTTATGTGTTCAAGAGGACAGTTCAAATAAACCATTCATCTGCAAAATATCTGTCATCCATTTTGACCATCCCTGAGTCAGTCCTTGCCAATATATTTTCAAAACTTGATCTATGATTTCGTGTTGTGGGCTTGCCTATGACGGATCACTTTATATCGAAGACAACTCATTATCTATAAATTTGATCTAGAAATCGTCAGTACCTTGAAATCTGCATGCCTCAATGGCAGGTTTCTCGCCTTCGACGACAGGTTACATCATTGACCTTCGATCGAATGATTCCATGACATGTTCGACTTCAGCTTATTCATTCACATTTCATGGATTGTACTGGGTACTTTGAGAGCCATTGACATTACTAGTGGTTACTCTCACACTTGTTAACAGTTTACATCATTGACTGGTAATCAAGTGGTTTCTATCATGTTCGACTTCGACACATTCATTCACATGGATAGAATCGTACTAGTTCGAGATGCGGAAATCAAGACCCTGGATCTAGTTTCTACCATCCAGGCTGCGAGGAATTTTGTTATCATTTATACAGTGGACTATTTATAAACAGATGGATGCGTCCATATTGTGTATACACATGTTTATACTGTGATGTATTCAAAATCATTCCTGTATCAGAATAGTTTGAATAAGTTTCTAGTTAGTTTTGATCTGAGTATGGGAATGCCTACCTCAGTGATGATATGTATACATATATATTTTGCATTGAATGTTTTTACAGGTTCTGACTGGGGTGTCCACAGGATGATCCTTGAAATGATAAAGTACTGCACTCTTCATATATGACAGACTTCAGCTCCATCTATTCCAGACTTTGCACTTTAGGGGGCAATCTGTTACACTGAAAATTGTCATTCTGACATTATGCTATGTGTATGAGCTCATTATTACTCATAACTCTCCCTTTGCAAGTATAACATATTAGTTCCTCATGTCAAGCCTTGAAAATCAAAGAAAAGTTCCTAAAAATCTCCTAAACTTTAGTGTCGCACTTTCTCTCTATCTTGCCTGCGGTCCCGCACCTAATGTTCAACTCTCCTGCGTATCTGAATGCACTTTCTCTGTGTTATAGGTGTGGACCCCTGTAAAGATAAAAAAGGCACAAGTAAATTCCAAAAATCTCAATTAAAGTAAATTCTAGAAGCCTCTAGAAAGAATCTTGCGGTGGCAGAACCGCTCTTTTGAGGTGCATGTATCCCTTACCTTATGGATCTAACCCCTTGATGTGAGGAGCTTATCCCTTTGAAGGAGGATTCTATCACTTCATAGTTGGAACAGAAAACCTCCTCTTTTCCACTATAAAAAGAGGCATTGGGTAGCCTCAAGGGGAGTTCAAGCTTTAGAATATTTGAGGTTAAGTGCTGTTGAGATTCAGACTCAGTTAACTGAGACTTTTGTGAAGAGAGATTACATACCTCTATTTGTCTTGGTTGGAGGAGTGCAGAGCTTATCAAAGTAGAGGAGACTCTTGCTTCGGACCCCGGGAAGGCCTGTGCAACATCAAGGCTCAGGTTGTAAGGTTTTCCTTCTTTCGAAATTAATACAAATATACTCATTTTTCTCAATAAGCTGTTAGTTAATGGTATATTTCATTGATTCCTTGATCACTATGATAAGCATGGTTTATGATTATGTCTATACAGGTGATATTTAATATTTTGCTTGTTTGTGACTGCAGGTTTACGAGGATAACTCCTTCAAGTGCACGAGGGACAACAACGACTTCAAACAAGCACTGGACATACGGTAAGTATTTTACACCTCTATAGAACTTTTTGTAAATCATATATTCTTAGAGAAATATTAGTTTATTTGGATGTTTGTTTCTAGATACTTTTATGATCCAGGTGGATATTGGTGGCCACCCACCTATTCCACTTGGCCCCCCACCATTGTCTCTTTCAGTTTTTCAGTTTCGGCATGACTTACTATTTTTAGCAGTTTTTCGGGTCCTGAACTTTCGGAGCCGTTTTGAGGCCCTAAACGACGTTTTTTGGGTATGAAAGCGCCAGCGAATTTTCTGATAAAATTCGTCTTGATAGCTGTAGTCCTCGGATAGAGCTTTCTAATGATGTATCATATGCGTCAAACGGAGATAGTATGCCAAAGTTACGTCCCTGGGAAGTTGAAACACCAATTTACCCAAACGGGGCCCATAGGTTTGGCGCTTCATCTCCTAGGGTTAGGTTTTTGGGATGTTTAGGGTTCTCCATTGTTTCTCAATAATAAATAGGCCCTCGCGCCTCATTGTAAAGCAGTTCAGAGGTCTGTAGCCACCACATCTCTTCTCAGAGATTCGCTACCAGCACCCTAGCTATTTTATTTTCATTAATATCAAATAACAGAAAGATGCTTACAGACATAAATGATCTGAATGGAAAATGGCATCAACCCATGGTATGCATATACCCATGTTATCCATCCACCCATGGAATTTACCCATGGTATTGTAAATGGCATTGACCCATGGTATTCATCCAACCATGATATTTATTTGCCCATGGTATTATAAGTGACCTATGGTATGTATCCACCCATGGTATTCATCCACACATGAGATTTACCCATGGTATTGTAAGTGGTATCTACCCATGGTATTGGCCCATTGTATCCACCTATGGTATTGTATCTCAAAAAAGGCTATAAATAACAAGCCTCACTTTGTAAAAGCACAGATTGTCCGCCACAATGTAGCTTCTACAATTATTCTCTGTTTTAATAAAACAAGTTTCTTTGTGGTTTTATTTTCTTTGTGCTCTCTCTTCTTTTCTGGCATTCTAATTTTGCAGATCTTGTCAGATCTATTTAAAATTTTTAGATCTTGGGGGCCTCCCCCCAAGATCCAGATCAGTGGTATCAGATTCAGGTTATGCCTCCATGGGAATGAGGTTTTGAAACATATTTCAGTTTCAATGTTTTGCAGCAATCTTCTGCAAAATCCATTAATGTTTTTGGGCGGCGAGTTTTCAGATCAGATATGAAAATTTTGGTGAAAAATTTACAAAAAAAAGACTAGATCTGGATTCCTTGCGAAAAAATACTCAAATTCAAAAAAAAAATCGACCAAATTAGAGTTCGGATGAGGGAGATATCGCTGATTCAAAATCAGCAATGTTGAAGCAATTTTTCTGACGACAATTCATGGACGGCGGCTCTCCTGTCATTTTCGAAATTTTCAATGAAAAATTTCAGAAGAATGGATATAGATCTGAGCTCCTCTTGAAAAATCACCCAATTTCAAAAAAAAAATCGGTCAAATCGGAGTCCGGATGTGAGATTTATCGTTGATTTAAAATCAACTATTTTTTCAGAAATTTTGTGACGGCGAGACAATTCCAGCGCAAATCTGAGAGTCAATATTCTCCAAATAGTGGTTTCAAATACATGAGAAGATGCAGAATGATCATTCCATTTCCAAAAACAGGTTATAATAAATATTCTGAGTTATATTGACCGATTTATGCTCATTTTAAATCTGGAGCAGCATTCGGAGCGGGTTCCCTTTGGAGACGTGCCCTCCCACCCCGCTTTAGTAGGCACCTGCTTCACATTCATCAGTTTGATCATAGCATCGTTCGGCTTGGGTTATTTGGAGACGTGCCCTCCCACCCCAAGCTATGTAGGCACCTGCTACTTCATCAACAATCAGCATCACGGTTATGGGTCAACCACACAAAATCATTTTCATCGAAGTCCATTTGCTAGGCCGCACACTGTTAGTCACACAGTTGGTCACAAGAATTACAGGGTATCTCTATCCTCGGATCTTCGTTTGTCATGGTTTTGGTTCATCCACAAACCCACACTTCATCGAAGTCCATTTGCTAGGCCACACACTGTCAATATCACAGTTGGTCACAAGCATTACAGGGTATCTCTATCCTCGGATCTTCGTTCATCATGGTTATGAGTTAAGTACACAAAACCCTTCTCTTCAATGGCTCTTCATATTCAACAAAGGCTTCTCAGGAGGGAACTTCACGCAATGGGGACCATTGCTTCTTAAGGAGGGAGGAATGATCTGAATGGAAAATGGCATCAACCCATGGTATTCATCTACCCATGTTATCCATCCACCCATGGAATTTACCCATGGTATTGTAAATGGCATTGACCCATGGTATTCATCCACCCATGATATTTATTTGCCCATGGTATTGTAAGTGACCCATGGTATGTATCCACCCATGGTATTCATCCACACATGGGATTTACCCATGGTATTGTAAGTGGTATCTACCCATGGTATTGGCCCATGGTATCCACCTATGGTATTGTATCTCAAAAAAGACTATAAATAACAAGCCTCACTTTGTAAAAGGACAGATTGTCCGCCACAATGTAGCTTCTACAATTATTCTCTGTTTTAATAAAACAAGTTTCTTTGTGGTTTTATTTTCTTTGTGCTCTCTCTTCTTTTCTGGCATTCTAATTTTGCAGATCTTGTCAGATCTATTTAAAATTTTTAGATCTTGGGGGCCTCCCCCCAAGATCCAGATCATTTTAGTACTAGAGAGATCGGTCTTGTCCGCAAGACGGATTAATCCACACAACAGGCGTGTGCACCTTCTGGATGTAACTGCTATACTTATACCCTTGCTGAGAAAATAGTAAAAAGAAAAACAAGAAGGTTTTAGGACAATGAAACCGTAATACCTCCTTACCCCCCGTTTGTTAAGGTGCGATACCTGATGCGCCTTGATACTATTGACAACAGTCGCCATCTATCTGCCCTCCATGACCCCCACTGCTAGGTACTGCCTGAACCTGAAAGGATCCTCCATGCCACCATTGAATGATCAAACCATGGTGCAATTCATCTATCAAATTATTGACTATGAGCACATTCCCTTTTGGTGCCATAGATTCCATAAGTATGGGCACTTATCCAGAGACTTTCATGTGGGCATTAGTCAAAGGAGGCGACATAGGGGGTCTAATAGGTCTGTTTTTGGGACTCGGGAAGCCCAAATGGATGTTGAATATGTGGCCCAGGCAGAGGAGGTGGGGTAGGTTCTGTTAGCACTGGAATAAACACATAGATTGTAACAAGAACTTGACCAGACAAATCTTAAGCTCAAGGAATTTTCTTATGATTTGATTAAAGTTTTGGAAAGTGGTTGGAAATCACACACACTGAAAGGGATTTTGAGCATATAAGAATCTCTCACACACAGTGAGGGCACTAGTGCATAATGTGGTTGCAAGGTTGGGTTTGTAGCTTGATGGTTAGAAGAATGGCAGATAAACAGTGGATATGTGAAACAAAAACCCACTGCTAAGAGGAAAGGGTGACACAAATTCTAGACCTGAAATGTATAGTGAAAGAATGCTAATTTAAAATACTTACAAGAGTCTCACTCTACATTTTAAGAATCGTATTACATAGAATGCTTCCAACTAACATGACCTCATGAATCAGGAATACTTGATAAATCAAGACTGACAAAAGAAAATTAATCATGCATGCTAGATCAAAAGACTTATAAGAACATGAAACAAGATTTAATTTGACCCCAAGAGATGCTTATGAAAAATATTCAATTCATATTAAATTAGGAAATCTTGGAACAAGACTTAAAAAACAAATAAATATGTCTTGGAGGTTCACAAGACTGATAAAACATGAGATAAAAATATGTAAATCATAATCTGGAATGAAACTGTAAATTACATAATCACATAAGGAGATAAACAATACACACACCATACAATTTGTGAATCCTCAAGAGTGCCTCTAGATATATTATATGTTCAAAAATGTACAACACAATATGCAATGAAATAGAAAAACAACAAACCCTTTCTTCCTTGCTTTACATTGTATATATACAAAAAGGAGTTCTGTTAAAGGCTCCATAAAAAGTGCAGTTCTATTTTAGAGACTTTATTACAATCCTCTACATATAGTAGAGCTTATCTTAAACATAAAAAAAAATAAAGTGAAATACAAATGAAGACAAAACATGACATTATGGAGCTCGAAATAGATGAGTTGAGGTGGCAGGGTGCTCCTTGTTTTCTGGAAAAACTGCCTCCACAAAAAGTGCAACTGCCAACTGAAAAGGACACCTGGACCCTTATCTGCAAAAATGTAGGAGTAACGAACTAAAATGACATCTAGAAGATAACTTGATTGGATGACACTTGGAAAAATACCATTACCCTTGAGGCTGCATTCACTTTATCATCATTTAATGTCATTATTTTGAAACCAGAACCAAAAAGAAACAATATCTACTTTTCTGAAAAGGGTATCTATTTCTGAAAATATTGTTTATAAGACAAAATGATATGATTCCTTAGGTTTTCATGATTTTGTATATTCAATCATCAAATATCCAGTATAGAAGCAAAAATCCTAATAGCTTCTGCCTTGGTGACCCTCTTGTTTGGCTTTCTTTTCTGTAGTTGCTTTTTCTTCTGAGTCTTCTTCTTCCCTGGATCATTCTCTGGGCTTTCATCTATGTTTAGTATTTCATATCTGAGAGTAGGGTTGGCTATGAATTTTCTTACTAGTCTGAGCTTGTTCTTTGGTCTGGTGAGGCCTTTGAATGTATGGATTTGGAATGTATGAAGGCCTCCTTCTCCCATGTATAACTCTGCTTGACTGCCCTTCTTCAAACTCTGACTCAATAAACTCCATTTCATTGCTATCTTCTTTAAAAGATGAATATGAGTGAATTATATTTTTCTTCTTCCCTTTGGATGAAGAAATGATAGATGAATAAAGTTGGGCTATAATAGGTTCTTCTGCTATAGTCTCTGTGATTTTTCTTTTCCCCTTTCTGAGTGAGGAAAAGACTTGTGCAAGTGTAGGCTCCTCTCGTGCTAGAGTGGCATTTTCTTGTTGATTCTCCTATATAGCCTCTAGAATAGGGCTTGGTGTCAAGGTTTTAGGGCTGACTTCCACTGAAGATCCCTTTGTCAAAATAATTTGTCTCCTACGTTTACTCTTTGAAGAGGAAGCTACCTCTTCCTTGCCCTTAGACATAGTATTTTTGTCAAGTAGGGTAGCTTTTTGTTTGAGTTTTCTTGCACGCTCCTGCTTGAAAGATCTCAAGGTCTATGGTTTCTTAGGTTGTCTTCTAGTGTAAAATTATTTGGTTGGTTGCACTGTAGGTATAGGAGTGATGGTTAGTGTAGGAGTGGTGGTTTGAACTCTAGCTTTCCTAGCTGAGTTCCTTGTTTGTCTGCTAGATGGTGTAGAAGATTGACCATTATGTGAAGGGGTCAATGTAGGTGTAGGGATTGACTGATGCTCTTGGGTTTTTAGCCCTCTAGGCATTATTACCCTACTCCTTGACTTAATACTGCTAAATCCCTCATCTACTAAAAAATTTTCCCATGTGGTTCTCTTATTTTTCAGATGATAAACCACCAACATTTTGATTAAATCTCTGTGATAAAGGTTGTGAAGAGAATAGTTCGAGGTTCTCTGTATTTTTTGGGACATTGATAACAAATATTTATAGAGGAAATATGGTAAGTTCATCGGTTTAAAGCCCAAGATGTGAGTTATAAACCTCATTTGGTATTGATGCACAGTAGAAAACCTACCCTCACAGGTTATATAATGTTGCACAGTGGTAATAACAGCTTGCCACTCACGCCTAAAATAAGAAATATGAATAGTAAGGGTCCAACCAATATTTTGACATTCAATATTTAGATATGGATTCAAATCCACTTTAAGCATAGTTTTCCTCTTGTACCAGGACTCTCCTATAGTTGATGTTTGGGTAGCCCTTGCAATGATAGTCTCTGTGATCTTGAAGGTCCGAGACACCAACTTGACCTGTTCTCCATCGAATGTCTCAACAAATGCCTTAGACACTGCCACATTTTCTCCTAAAAAATTCTTTAGAAACTAATACCATCATTCTACTTGAAATTGAGGCTTAGCACGGTGGTCAAAAAAACGGGTATTGGCCGGTTCTGAATGATTCACCTTACCACCCTTACCCATCTTGTTAACCAGCTAACTAAACCACTAATGTACATTGTAAAACAAGGAACAACAACCCTCCACGAAGCCCGAACTGCTGGCACAAGGTAACAAACTGTTCTGTTGGAAGATAAAAACATTTGATGTAGCTTTCACGAGGGTAAACAGAAAACAGAGCTCTGCATGCCCTAAATCGCGGTGAGAGGGAGTGACACGAAAACAAAATGATTTAAATTTTGCTGCCAAATCATTCCACCGAACATTGCACTCCATCACATTATTTACTAATAGCTACTACTACTTCAATATTAATATATTTCACTTTAATGAGTAACATTAGATTTGACTAGTCATAGCAAATAAAATAACCAAGCTCCTTTTGGATGAATCCTCCAATTAGAAATAGCTACCTTTTCAGAGTAATACCTCTTGTTTTAGCTGACCTTCAATATTCAAAGAGAAGTTTCTTTTCACTTGGGTAATGCTTCTTTTATCTCCTTATAATAATTTTTCAAGAAATAGATACTTTTTTGAAAAAGGTAGCTATTCTTGTGTTTCTTGTAAATCCAGATTTTCTGAAGAAAATAGCTTCCCTTCTAGGAAAGGTAGATAATCCTGTGTTATTCCTAAAACAACTGATGTCTCTGAAATCTTTTCTTTAACCTTGGATAGAAATATCATGGTGAATAAATAATACTTCTCAAGCTAAACCCGTGACCTTAACTAATAAAAGCAGTTAAAAGTCTTATTAAAAGAAAATTTACCCTAATAACTCTATGACACAAACAAACTATGGGACTCAAAATTCTTTCAGATTTTGGTTAAAAAATGATAAAAACTAATACACATTTTAGCTCTTCAGGGACTTCAACCATAGGTTAGGAGACAAGAGAGGATCAAAGACAAAACTTAAAATGATGATGAGAGTTTGAAAAAATTTGCAGTGCTAACAGTGGCTCCTATTGGGGATGAAGTCCTCCTTGTGAGGCTTCAAGGAATGCAAATTCAGTGCCTTAAACTCTCAGGACCTTGAATTTCAAATGGTAATGACAGGAATTGGCTTTTATTGAATGAATTGAAAACTGACTCTATTTACAGACACAAATACCATTAGGTATGGAGTTTTATTGAAACAAAACTTCGGATATTTACAATGGAAAGACTGACTGACTTATTAAACAATTTTTTTTTTGAGAAAATGACCATTAACTAGACCTCCATTCAATTGATCGTCATCAAAATGCTTCAGGATAAATGTGTTATTTTCCATAAGTTGAGCAATTTTGAATGGACCAAACCACAAGTTGTCAAACTTACCATGCTTTCCATGGTATTCTCTTCCTGCATCCCAGGGAAATACCAAATCATCTTCTCAGAATACCTATTGTTTTACTCTTTTTTCAAAGACGGATTTTACTTTCGCTTTGTATTTATGTGTTTTTTCCATCAGGGATTCTCATATTTGATGAGATTATATAAGTTGAAACAACCTTCTCTGAATAGGATTTGAATTATTAGTTTCATCTTGTAAAAAAATCATAACAATTAGGGCCAAATGCAATGACATCACAACATCAGTACCATAAACAAGTTGAAAGGGAGAAACTCCAATTGATCTCTTGCTGCTTACCCTATCTGCCCAAAGAGCATGAACTAGCTGAGTATCCCAATTTCTTTTGTTTTATGTCATCATATTCTTTATGATTCTTACCAGGTTTTTATTCGATGACTCAGCTAACCCATTACCTTGGGGGTAATAAGGTGTAGAATGAGTCAAATAAATGTTATAATTCTGACATAAAATGTTCATATTGGAAAATTTAAAATCCATTTCATTGTGAGTCACCAACTTTTGAGGGCGGCCATATCTAGAAATAATAATTTCCAACAGAAATTTAATTATTACCGTGTCAGTGGTGTTTCTGGTTAGAATGGCCTCGATCCACTTGGTGAAATAGTCCGCAACTGTAAGAATCCACTTGTGATGTCCTCATGATGGCAGATGAATCTCACCAATGAATTCTAGCCCCCACTGCTAGAAAGGAGCATCTATTGAAATGAGAATGAGAAGTAGCGAGAGCATATTTTGCTTATTGACAAACTTTTGGCACTCAGTGCAAGCTCTGACTTTAGAAAAAACATCATAGAAAAGAGTTGGCCAATAAAAGCCAGCTTTTAGAATTTTATTTGTGGTATCTTTCCAATATAAATGTCCACCACACACCAATACATGTATCTCTGACATAACTTTATGTGACTCAGCTTCATCTACACATCTCAACAAAACTCCTACAGGGTCTTTCCAATAAAGATGTTTTCCCATTGTGCAATACATGACAACTTTCAGTTTTAAAGCCCTTCTCTTTGATTTTTCCATTTCTGGAGGACAACCGAGAATTAATAAAAAGTACATTATGTCCTTATACCAATTGGAATAGAAGGGTTCAGGATAATAAGATATACCTTCTTGATATGTTTCTTCAGATACCTCCATGTTTAGATTTAGGGCTTTCAATTTGATTTTTTCATCAAGCGGGCTAAGCCTTGTCCCTTTATCAACTTAGTAGGTCTAATTTCAATGTCAAATTCTAGAATCTTTGTTAACCATATTCCCCTCCTGCCATTTGTGTCTAGCTGCAACAACACATCCTTGGTAGCTATATTTGGCACAAAATCAATGACTTTTGAATGCATAACATAAACTCGAAAAGACTTCAAAGCCTTTACCAATGCATATGCTTGTTTTTCAACCAAGTTTTACTTTAAACCTGCATATATTAATGCACGACTGATAAAGGAAATTGGCTGCTCCAAGCCTTCCTTGTTCTTTTGAAGTAAAACTGCTACAATAGTTTCCTCAGAAGCATATGAAAATGTCAGAAAATCCTTCTCAAAATCAAGGTTGATTAACACTGGGGCTTCAGTCAAGGTAGATTAGATAGCTAAGAAAGAGTTTTCTGTTTCATCTTGCCACCTAAACTCTTCATATTTCTTCAACAAGACATTTATATGTTTAATTAGTTCTGCAAAGTTTGGAACAAAACGCCTTAGAAAATTAATTTTACCCAAAAATGACTGTAACTCTTTCTTATTTCTGGGTAAACCAATTTTCTGTATAGCTTCAACTCTCCCTGGGTCAATGCAAATACCATTTTCTGTCACTATATGCCTCAATAGTTTTCCTTCTTGAACAACAAAGCATGATTTCTCAGGGTTTAAAGACAAACCAAATTTTATGCACTTATCAAACACTTGTTGCAAATGTTTTAAATGATCCAAATCAGATTTTGAAAATACTATTATGTCATCCAAGTAAATGAATAAAAAATTTCCCTTTTCCCTTGAAAAGGAAATATCCATTTCCCGCTGACATGTTTCACCTGTATTCATTAAACCGAAAGGCATCTTATTCTACATAAAAGTTCCCCAAGGTGTAGTAAAAGTTGTTTTCTACCTGTCTTGTTTGTCAACTGAAATTTGATTGTATCCTGAAATCCATCTATCATTGAAAACCTCTTTGAGCCTACAACCTTCTACAAATATGATCCATTTTGGGTAAAGGATATTTATCCTTCAGCGAATCCCAGTTCAAATTGCGAAAATCAACACAAATCCTAATTTCACCATTCTCTTTCGAACCGGGACTATATTAGCTACCCAATTGGAAAATCTTAAAGGCAAAATTATTTTGGCTTCCCACATTTTTCTGATTTCTTCTTCAATGATAAGGAGCATCATAGGATTAATATGTCTTATCTTTTGTAGCACAGACTTTTCTTCTGATTTAAGTGGAATTTTATGTTCCATTATATTTTTGTCATATGTCTTCAAATCATTGTAGGACCAAGAAAAAATGTCGGCATACTACTTCAACAACTTGACATATTTAATTCTAGTTTCTTGAGGAAGAAATTTAGAAACTTTTACATATCTAGGCCGATTTTCTGTGCCAATATTGCAGTTGACTGTACTCTCTTCATATGTTTTACGATCAGGCTTTAAAAAGACATCATTATTGTCAAACAACCTCTCTAAAGGAACCAAGCCTTTAGGAATGAAGTTTGTTTTTAGATCAATAATTGAATGGCTAGCTGTTCTGACTTTCAGCTGTGTCTTGCTCATTATCAATTTGAATGTCTGCAAATTCCTCTACACATTCCAAGAATTTCTGAATTTATTTATCATCTTCAAATACTTTCCAGTATTTTATATTGTCAGGAATGGAAGGTATGTTTTAATCTGAACATCATATGTCGCTTTAACATCAAGAGGAACCTTAAAATTACTAGCAATAATGGCCAGTGAATCTGCCATTTCATTTTCTTCTCTGAAAACAAAATTCAAATTGAATGCTAAAAAATAATGTTCAATTAAATTCCACACTTCATTTATGTAATTCTTCAATTTTGAATATTTTACTTGATAATTATCTCTCACCTGTTGTACCGCCAACTCCGAATCACCAAAAACAATCAATTGTTCATCTCCCAAATCTCTTGCTGCCTTCATTGCAAAAATGAGTGCTTCATACTCAGCAGTGTTATTAGTAGTGGAAAATTGTAATCTGTATGATAAATTCACTACCTGTTGAGTGGTATAAATAATAACTACACCAGCGCTTGATCCCTCTCTTGATGAGGCTCCATCAGAATACAATTTCTAGATCTGAGCTGCTTTTAAATTCTACTCTTTTGTGACTAGAAAATGTTGTTTTCTACTGATTTCAGAATGAAAATTTCTATCATCAGCAACAAGGTGTAAAATGGATGACACTAACTCCTCCTCTTCATATATAGGATGATTTGAGGGATTTTTCTGATCACTTATGATATAAGCCATTTGTGTTTCCCTATATAATCTCCTGAATTCTCCTCCAAAGACTGGGATAGTGGCATATGTCATATCCATTTGAAGAGTGCCTCCCAGATTTTTGGACCAAGATCTGGAAAGAAGCATTCCAAATCTAGAGGGTATGTCTGCAACGACTATGTCCATCACTAGAATTTTCATGGGGAGTTGGGTAAGAGAAATTACCAAGTCTTTGATTCCTCCTAAACACTTGACCTTTTTAGAATCAAAAGTGTAGAGGTCATGATATTTTTTAGTGATTTCCAATCCTAATTCATCCATCACTTCCATAGGCATCAGATTGTGAGAGGCCCTGGAATCTAATAGGCAGTTATGCAAAAATTTGTTATGCATGTTCAGTGAAAGATAAAAAGGTGGAGAATTATCATCATTCTGATCTTGGATATGGCTGCCCAAGTAAATGGTAGGATTTTCATCCTCTAATTTGACTAAATCAGGAGCAAGAGATGGTTGTAACATACTTTTAAATGACTCTCTGTAGGCTGGATTTTTCAACAATTCAAGGAGCGGAACCAGAACCTTGATTTTATTCAATTCTGACTTGAAACTAAGATTGAGAGGAGCCAAATCTTTATTTGTTGCATAGTTTTGATGATTGGGGCAAGGTCAGGTGATGGAGGAACATCATTAACTTTCGCCTTTTGTTTGGCAACATGTTTTTCAGAATCTTGTTTTTGTTGAGGCTGTTGGATAACCCCTTTTGACTTCAAAGGATAATTTCTTGTTTGATTTTCAGGCCGCTTTTTCTCATTTTGAACATGAATATGAGCCTCTTCATCATCTAAAAATAGATTTACCTTAGACTGATCTTCATACTCTTTCAAAGTCAAACAAGTTGACTGTGATGTCTCCCCAACAAGATTTATATCTTCATCCTCCTCTTCTTGTTCTTGTTTATTTTCTTCAGCAAAATTATTCAGTGGAGGTTGAACATTTTGATTATCAGGATTTCATCTTGGGTGTTGTAAAATTTGTTGAGGCTGATAGGGTTTCCTAAAATGAGCCTGATTTATATTTCCTTCATTTTTAATGGGCCTAGCAGCATGTCTATTTTCTAACTCTAGTTTTGTCATTTTGGAAGAAAGATCTTTAATCAAATTAGACATTGTATCAAGGTTTTCTTCAGATGTGAAAGTTTTAGAGGAGGAAGATGGTTTCTCCTCTTTCATTTTTTTTTATCCTTTTCTCCCTTCCCCTCTTCAATTTTCAGTTCGTTTGATGCCATAAGATTGGATTTCACTCCAATAGTAGCCTCCTGCATACCTACCAATGTTTGTGGCTTCTCAACTCTCAACCATAGTGCAAACTTAGAGTCTAAGAAATTGGAAAAGGTTATCATGGTTTTGGTTTTAGGAGGTTTGACTTCCACAGGAATCTTTTGATAAACTTTATTTAATCTCTTTGTAAAGTCTTCCAATGATTCATCAGTCTTCTTCTTTAAAGCTCCAAGCTTTGTAAGGTAATACAATTAATCCTTACGGTCACCCCATTTCTTTACAAATACTTCCTCCAAAGCATCTATTCCCGTTATTGAATTTGGTGGAAAATTTTTGAACCACTTACGAGCTTATCCATCCAAGCTCTGAAAAAAGAGTCTTGACCAGAGATCTTCATGTTCAATGTTTTGGTTATCTGCATAACTGTAAAATGCAACCAGGTGTTCTTCAGTAGATACTCCTTCTCCCTCCCCTATGTATTTGGGAAAATATTTCAGATAATCCTCTTGAGGAAGAGGATGCAAAGGTTGATGAAGAGCTAGTGGTGCATATCTTGTAGCAACAATCTGCTGCATCCTTGTAGGAGGAGGCTGAGCCATGACTTGCTGAGGTACAAATAGTGGAAAACTTGTTGATGCAGAAGTTTGAATGCTGGGATTATATTTTTTGGATTTTTTATTTGTTTTGGAATGGTAGAAAATTTAGGTTCTTGGGATCGTTTTTCAATCTTTAGAGATGAAAACAATGGATTTTCAAATAAATGGACGACAGAGGACTTAATTTCAATATCTCCAGGAGAACTAGATTCATATGTAGATTCTTGAAGGATTGGGGAAACTTCAAATTTGTTTTGCTGAGATAAAAATTCAGAGAGGTTAAAAGTCATATTTTTAGGAATATTACCTTATCCTTGATGAGAAGAGGATGAGCCAACAGCTGGGTTTTGACACAAAGGAAAATACTCATGTTGTGGACTAAGAGAGGACTGATATTTAGGATGAGTTTTAAGAAATCTCAAAATTGTTTTAATATCTTCTTCAGTTAAAATAGCATTATCTAGGAAAGGTGCAATTTCCAATACTTGTTCTAATTCCCATTCTGTCAGCACAAAAGTTTTTGATTTTTGGTTTTATTCACTGACACCTAAAGCTTCTGATTTTTCTTCTTTCACTGGAATAAAACATGTTTCTGAATTACTAAATGACGACTGAGAGATAATTTCAGCTGAATGTAGGCTAATATCGTCTACTTTGCGTTTTTATGGAAGCAGTTTCAACTTGAAATATTTCAGAAGATTATTTTGAATCTGAAACTTCTTTAGGTTCTAAGATAGATGATGGTACCTTTTCTTTTGGAATGTACTTTTTTCACTGAATGTGATGTAGCTTCAGTTGATTTCTATTTCCCTCTTACATCCTTTATAATCTTTTCTGGTTCAGAAACTGGAATCATAGGAGGTGATCTATGATTTATTCTTGTGGTAGGCGGTCTTGAAACTCCTCGTCCTCTTTGTGGAGTCGCCAGGTGAACCAATTACAATAAAAAAAAAGTGACTAGTTTTTATTCACCTTTAAAAAATAGTACTAGGCATTCATGCAAAAACTTTAGGAGAATACTGAGTTCATAATATTCGTCTCCTAGCAGACGCACCAAAATATGTTAGCGTTAGAATTAACACTTGGATTGTAACAAGTGCCTGACCAGACACATCTTGAGCTCAAGGGATTTTCTTATGATTTGATTAAGTTTTTGGAAATTGGTTGGAAATCACACACATTGAAAGGGTTTTTGAGAAGATAATAATATCTCACACATATGAGGGCACTGGTGCATAATGTGGTAGCAAGGTTGGGTTTGTAGCTTGATGGTTAGAATAATGGAAGATAAACAGTGGATATGTGAAATAGAAGCCCACTTCTAAGAGGAAAGGGTGACACAAATTCTAGACCTGAAATGTATAGCAAAATAATGCTGTAAAAGACTTACACGAGTCTCACTCTACAGTTTAAGAATCCCATCACATAGAATGCTTCCAACTAACATGACCTCATAAATCAGGAATACTTGATAAATCAAGACCGACAAAAACAGATTAATCATGCACGCTAGATCAAAATACGTATAAGAACATGAAACAGGATTTAATTCGACACTAAGAGATGCTTATGAACAATATTCAATTCATACTGAATCAGGAAAGCTTGGAACAAGACTTACAAAAAAAATCAATATGTCTTGGAGGTTCATAAGACTAATAAAACATGAGATAAAACTATGTAAATCATAATCTGGAATGAAATTGTAAATTACAGAATCACATAAGGAGATAAACAATACACACACCATACAATTTGTGAATCCTCAAGATTGCCTCTAGATATATTATATGTTCAAAAATGTACAACACAATATGCAATGAAATATACAACCAATGAACCCTTTCTTCCTTGCTTTACATTGTATATATACAAAAATTAGTTCTGTTAAAGCCTCCATAAAAAGTGTAGTTTTGTTTTAGAGACTTTATTACAATCCTCTACATATAGTAGAGCTTATCTTAAACATAACAAAAAAGTAAACTGAAATACAAATGAAGACAGAACATGACAGTATGGAGCTCGAAATGGATGAGTTGAGGTGGCTGGGTGCTCCTTGTTTTATGGAAAAACTGCCTCCACAAAAAGTGCAACTCCCAACTGATAAGGACACTTGGACCCATATCTGAAAAAGTGTAGGAGTAACCAACTGAAATGACATATAGAAGATAACTTGATTGGATGACACTTGGAAAATGACCATTACCCTTGAGGCTACATTCACTTTATCATCATTTAGTGTCATTATTTTGAAACCAAAACCAAAAAGCAACCTTTTCACCTTCTTATACATATTCCGAAAATAATAGCTATTTTTTTTTTTAAAGGTAGCTATTTCTGAAAATACTATGAATAAGCCAAAAATGATATGATTCTTTAGGTTTTCATGATTTTGTACATTCAATCATCAAAGATCTAGTATAGAAGCAAAAATCCTAATAGCTTATGCCATGGTGACCCTCTTGTTTGGCTTCATTTTCTTTACTTTCCTTTTCTTCTGAGCCTTCTTCTTCCCTGGATCATTCTATGGGCTTTCATCTATGTTTATTATTCCATCTCTGAGAGCAGGGCTGGCTATGATTTTTCTTGCTAGTCTGAGATTGTCTTTGGTCTGGTGTGAGGCCTTTGAATGTATGGATTTGGAATGTGTGAAGGCCTCCTTCTCCCATGTATAACTCTGCTTGACTACCCTTCTTCAAAATCTGACTCATTAAAATTTGTTTCACTGATATCTTATTCGAAAGATGAATATGAATGGATTATAGCTTTCTTCTTCCCTTTGGATGAAGAACTGAAAGATGAATAAAGTTGGGCTATAGTAGGTTCTTCTGTTGTCGTCTCTGTAATTTTTATTTTCCCCTTTTTGAGTGAGGAAAAGATGTGTGCAAGTGTAGGCTCCTCTCGTGCTGGAGTGGCATTGTCTCGTTGATTCTCCTGTCTAGCCTCTATAGCAGGGCTTGGTGTCAAGGTTTCAGGGCTGACTTCTACTGAAGATCCCTCTGTAAAAATAAGTTTTCTCATGTGTTTACTCTTTGAAGAGGAAGCTACCTTTTCCTTGCCCTTAGACATAGTATTTTTGTCAGGTAGGGTAGCTTTTTGTTTGAGTTTCATTGCACGCTCCTGCCTGAAATACCCCAAGGTATGTAGTTCCTTAGGTAGTCTTCTAGTGTAAACTTCTTTGACTGGTTGCACTGTAGGTATAGGAGTGTTGGTTGGTGTAGGAGTAGTGGTTTGAACTCTAGCTCTCCTCACTAAGTTCCTTGTTTGTCTGCTAGATGGTGTAGAATATTGACCAGTATGTGAAGGGGTCAATGTAGGTGTAGGGCTTGACTGATTCTCTTGGGTTATTAGCCTTCTAGGCCTTCCTACCCTTCTCCTTGAGTTAATACTGCTAAATCCCTCATCTTCTAAAAACTTTTCCCATGTGGTTCTCTTATTTTTCAGATAGTAAACCACCATAATTTTGATTAAACCACTGTGATAAAGGTTGTGAAGAGAATAGTATGGGTTCTATGTATCTTTTGGGACACTAATAACAAATATTTATAGAGGAAATATGGTAAGTTCATAGGTTTAGAGCTTGAGATGTGAGCTAGAAACCTCATCTGGTATTGATGCATAGTAGAAAACCTACCCTCACAGGTTATATAACGTTGCACAGTGGTAATAACATCTTGCCACTCAAGCCTAAAATATGAAATAGGAATAGTAGGGGTCCAACAAATATTTTCATGTTCAGGCTTTAGATATGGATTCAAATCAGCTTTAAGTAGAGTTTTCCTCTTGTACCAGGACTCACTTGTAGCTGATGTTTGGGTAGCCCTTGCAATGATAGTCTCTATGATCCTGAAGGTTCGAGATCCCAACTTGAACGTTTCTCCATCAAATGTCTTAGCAAATGCCTAAGCCACTGCCACATTTTCTCCTGAAAACTTCTTTAGAAACTGATACCACCCTATTGCTTGAAAACGAGGCTTAGCACAATGGTCAACAAAACGGGTATTGGCTAGTTATGAATGGTTCACCTTACCACCCTTACCCATATTTTTAACTAGCTAACTAAACCACTAATGTACATATATAAAACAAGAAGCAACAACCCTCCACGAATCCCTAACTGCTGGCACAAGGTAACAAACTGTTCTTCTTGAAGATAAAAATGGTTTGATGTAGCTTTCACGAGGGTAAACGAAAAACAGAGCTCTACATGCCCTAAATCACGGTGAGAGGGAGTGACACGAAACCAAAATGATTTAAATTCTGCTGCCAACTCATTCCACCGAACATTTCACTCCATCACATTATTTACTAATAGCTACTCGTACTTCAATATTAATATATTTCACTTTAATGAGTAACATTATATTTGACTAGTCTTAGCAAATAAAATAACCAACCTCCTTCTGGATGAATCCATCAATTAGAAATAGCCACCTTTTCAAAGTAATACCTCTTATTTTAGTAGAACTTCAATATTCAAAGAGCAGTGTCTTTTCACCTGAGTAATGCTTTTTTTATCTCCTTGTACAAATTTTGCAGGAAATAGCTACTTTTAAAAAAAAGGTAGTTACTCTTGTGTTGCTTGTAAAACCAAATTTTTTGAAGAAAATACCTACCCTTCTAGGAAAGGTAGCTATTGCTGTGTTATTCCTAAAAAAAATGATGACTCTGACATTTTGTCTTTAACCTTGGATAGAAATATTTTGGGTAATAAATTAGACTTCTCAAGCTAAACCCATGACCTTAACTACTCAAAGCAGTTAAAAGACATTAAAATAAAATTTACCCTAATAACTCTATGACACAAAGAAACTATTGAACTCAAAATTATTTCGGATTTCGTTTAAAAAATGATTAAAATAATACACATTTTAACCCTCCTAGGCCTTTGACCTTAGGTTAGGAGACAAGAGAGGATACGAGACACAACTTAAAAGTGATGACCAGAGTTTGAAAAAAATTGCAGTGCTAACAGGTTCAGGATGAGGGCCTGAATCCAATGGAAGGGCTAGAATATCAGGAAGCGCAGGTGGAAATCCCTCTTGTTGATGCTTTGATCCAGGCTCTGGAACAACAGGCTATGGTGGATATTTCTACAAATTCGATGGGTATTTCCCTTATCTCCTCTTCCTCTATTATTGATACTCTTGATAATTTATTGAATATCATAAAATTGCCTGGTCCTTCCAGGCCACAAGACATTGAGCCTCAGTATATCAATAAATTCTCTATGGTTATGGAAAATATCGTTACTACTATTCCGAAGCTAAACATTAACACCTATCCCTACAACCTGAGACCAAGTGTTAGTGTGAATTCTAATTGCAAGCATACGAAAAAATATCACTTTAGTTGTGCATAACAAAGAACCCTAACATCAAATATGGTTGTCAATTTCCTTAGATCTGCAGTTAGTGATCAGAATAAATGCTACATAAATGTAGATCTATGCAGTTAAAGATATTAAACAACATATAAAAGCAAGAGTTGCTCCATGCATCCAATGAACAAGACAAGAATGTTTTTAAAGAATTTTTGTATTATGACACCTGGGAAGGGAACATAGAAAGATGTTACCAATCCCCCTCAATGGGATGGGTTCTTGTATGTCCTCAATGCTTCAGATCTAAGATCTCTCTCTCTTGATGGTGCAGAAAACCCAGACAAAAATGGAACTCAAAGGGAGCTCACAAGCAAAAAAGTAGAAAAATATGACAATGAGGGAGGATCAAAGTCAGACCAAAAGTATAGATTCAGAGTGATCTTTAGGCAACAAAAGGTAGTGAATGAATGGAAAAACCCTTCTATTTATAACAAAATATTGAGTTAGTCTAGATATTGGTGCATAATTAAAATATTATTAACCAAATCTAGATCCAACTTTTATTATTATTTTTGTTGGAGGGAAAAATAATTTGAATTTAGTCAAATTCATTTATTTGTAAATAATAAATAAATAAATGATTTATTTATTATTTTAAGAATATGGTTGAATAATAATTAAATAAATAATGATTTATTCAATTATTTATAAATTATTTAGTCAAATTTAACAAGGAATATTATTTAAATAATTATTCTTAGAAAACAATAAGATAAATAATGATTTATCTAATTAATTTTCCTGTTTTGGGTTAAATATGACCAAGAATATTAATTAAACTATGGTTTAATTAATTATCTCTTGAGGAAAATCGAACAAATAAGGATTTATTCAATTATTCCTCATGGGGTTTCCTGTTTAAACCATAAACAACTTAATAAATTATGAATTACAAAGTTATTTTTATTAGTGAAAGAAATTTTACTAGGGTAAAATTGGTCTTACATGGTGTACTTTGGTCCATCTAATAGTAACAGGTTATATGACCAAAAATTGGTGTAACAGATTCCCCCCCAGCGTGCGAGCATTAGGAGCTAATCGTATGACCGAAGTATGTTGTAAGAACTCAATCACTAGACGCCGAAGGGGGAGTCATAGAGAGAGAAATATAAAGTAGAATAAAGCACGAGAGGACAATACCCTGAGGAGGCGAGACTTACAGGTGCGACAACTCTCTTTTATGAGTGAGTACCTATTCTACATGATGCAAGGGAGGCATACCTATGCCCACCGAGATAACAAAGTACAAAGAATAATGCGTCTAGTAAATAAGGGACTGAACTATATAGTACATGCTGGCATAAACATGGGCCACTGAAAAACATGATAATGGGTCCCACATACATACTATGCCTGCGACAACACCCAGGACTTATACAATAATATATGAGTACATGAGATATAAGTACAACCAAAGAGGCCCTGTAAAACATGAAAGGGCTCTGAAAATCTGAATGATACATGCAAACTAAAATGCGTTGCAAGCGGCTGAGGCTGGAACCGTCAAATCTACGGAGCTGCATCCAAGGCTGTAGTACAGAGGTCATCTGGGCATGTGAGGGGCTACCTGAAGGGCCACCCCCTCATGAGGTCTAAAACATCTCACACAAACCCGAGAATCACTGGTACATTTGTTGCATCACTGAACCATCAAGTATACGGATCTCAATCATGCCATAAGGATCTGGAGCTGAGAAAAAATCAAGTTAAAGGGAAATAAAGAGTCTCTTTGCTTGATCTGAGGCACCAGACAAGAGTGGAATCTGGAACCAAGGTACACCATCCTCTAGACCTATCTTCTGGAATGAATAAGCTGATGTCAATAGAAGGAGGTCTTCCATAGGTGAGGAAATAAGGGATCCTCAACTAGGCACAAGGGATAATAGTATAGCGAATGACAGGCTGAAACCAGGGATGATGGTGGAATGGGGGGTACTAAGTAGTGGGTTGAAAACTTCCCTTGTTAGAGCAAAAAGGGCATGGACGACCTGGTAGCTACTGAATCGACACCGGAGGGGATAGGGGACAATATGATTGAAGGCCAAAATGTGCGACACGAGAGAGGAAAAAGGCAATAAAGGATGGAAGACTATAGCAGGATACTAAGGGACATGGGATAAACTCCATGAATGTGATGATGACTCAACTCATATGCTTTAAACGAGGGAGACTCAATGATGTTGCCACACAGAATAGGCTCGATGGGGACCATAAAAACATGAGTACAGGATGGTTACTCATGACGAAAATTGACGCGAGCATGGAAAATTATGAAGGCAAAGTGGTGCCCCAAGTACAAGTGTTGCAAGTGAAGAAATTTGATTTTGAGTAGTGGTGAAGTGACCCTTCTTGGAAAAAATGTGTCCAAGTGAAGCATCAAATCACAAAAAACTAAAGGATACCCATTTGAGAGCTCGGTGAGAGCTTTCCAACGATGCTTATGGTTTGTCGAACCGAGCTATGGGTTGGTCGCAACTGGCGAAAGAAAAATCTGGGGCTTCTCTTTTAATAAGACATTCATTAGGGGAATTTTGAGGTCTAAAATGGGCATCCTAAGGAAATAATAAAAAAATAGCTAAACCAATAAAAATAATATTTATGAATTTTCAATTCACTTTTTGCACCACAATGCATGTAACCATAGTTAAATTCAATTCAAAATTTATAATTTTTTTTTATTGATGTGACTATAAATAAGAATGAGATTTTCAAGAAAAAGTCATTATCTTTGAACAACTAATGCATTGTCCTTTGTACTTAAATAACTTAAAATAAAATATAAATATAAATTTATAAATTCTTAATTATATTATATGCTATTAATTAAAATTTATATTATTTAAATGGTATAATAACATGTAATTAATATACTATATAAAAATAATATAATATAATAAATGTATAGGGATATGCATTGTTTCTTTCAAGAAATATGAATGACAATAATATAATTTTATTCAAAAAGTGTGAAATGATATTTATTATGAGTACTTTACTTTGACTTCAAAAACACTTGGAGCACTACCATGGTTAACCATGAATTTTTATCCACCATTGAGAATGTGACAAGTAAGTACTTTTAATTCAAGAAATATCACTTCAACCATTAGGGATGATGTCATCCCCTAAAATGTAATTGGTTTTCATAAAGTGAATTTTGATTGTACATTTTCCTTAGGAGGCCCATTTTAGACCTCAAAATTCTCCCAATGTTCCTTCCAATTTGATTCATTTGCAAGTGTAGTCGTGGTGAATGTAGAGAGGAGAAAAATGCCCTAAATCGTGCGGCGATCATAGTGGAAAAACTGACTGTGGAATTGAGATCGGTTAGTTTCAGGTAAGAGGCCTAACCATACTCTTTCAATTCAGGGGATTAAAGTTTCAGATTAGGCACCCAGAGCCCAAGAACAAGCTAGGTCACACTTTTTGGGGTCTGTTCTGCGACCTGGGTAGCAGGTGCTGGGCAGAAAATTGCGACCTGTCCTAGGAAATGACCTGAAAAGTGTGACCTATCAGAGAAAGGGGGTTTTAGTGCTATTTTTGGCTGAGAGCTGGGATTTTTATGGTTGAGGGGCATAGGTTCCCCCAAGCATGTTATGGTCATGCCAAATGTATTTAGGAAAGTGGAATCTAAACACAATTTTATAATGTGGTTCACCACTTGTTTACATTATGGTTATCTTCTAAGGGAAGAATGGATAGACGTAGTTCGATAAAGGGAATGGAGGATTACCAATCTCTTTTGGTACTGCATATATGAATCAAATGGAATAAATTTATGAGTTCACATGCATGGTGTCACTATCCCAAAGAGTGGATTTGGATAGAATAAATTGGTTCTCACCTAGAAAACACATAGGTTGGTCAACAACAATGTCTAAGGGACTAGGTTGTTGATGTAAGATGAAGGAATGATGAGGGGGATCATCCCTAAAGTGATCTGAAGTGATATGGGACTCTAGAGGTTCTTCTAAATGGGAAATAATAATGGTACTAGAGTCGACACGACCAGATGCACTAGGAGGGTTGTGGAGAATTGCTTCTCCTGGACTCTCAAATATGGGTGCCCCCTTACCCAAACATTGGGTGTCAATGTAATGGCCACAATAAAGGTTCACATGCACAGATAAGGGATCCATTGATGTTGAGCCCCGGGTGATCGCTGAAGGGAGGTCAAGTGAAACAGAAGGGGAAGTACCAGAGGGGTCTTCCACCATGGATCTCATAGATGATGACAGGTAGAGTATAGTGGTCGAAGAGTCTGTCATCTCGACATTAGGAGGGGGAATGTCAATGGGAGTAGAGGTATCCTCAGGTTGGCATGAAGCATACTATGCGAGTACGGGAGAGGCAGACTGGTTCTGTTAGGTCTCGTACTCCCGAACTACTTCCAAAGAGGCGTAGTAATACTTGAGGCAGGGACAAAGATGGGTAGAATGGCCATGGAGATCACACAAAGCATAGGGGTGGTTGGTGTGAACGGTCTTGGGGTTCTTTCCTGCAGTTGAGGAAGAAACAAAGGCTCCAGGGACCTTAGAATTAGGAAACGTGACATTAACCATGGGCTTGATACAAGGAAATTCATGAAAATTATGGGTGGCATGACCGAAAACATCACACAAAGCACACAGGGGGGGTACGCTTTGGAGGCTGAGGAGGAGCAGGGGTTGTTTGGGAAGCCTTGTCTTTAGGTGCCTTCTTGTGGGCTTTTCACCCCTCACTCAAAGCTTTCGTAACAGGAGTAGGTTCCTGTTGAGGTGGCTAAGGCACAAAAGCAAAGGGAGGGGTCATGGCGACCAGTTGGACTGGGGTCAAAGATGTATAAGATTTGGGCTGACCAGGCGAGATAGAGGCTAGGGGATCAATGTACCAGACTGGGATCCCCAGGCTCATGTTAGGAAGAGACAAGGTAGCCATAACAGGTACCGAAAATACTCCAGGATGGGGAGCTAGAAACGATATCCGACCATAGGGGTAATGACCAGGCGGGATAGCTCTGAGATGGTTAAGGCCAAGAGGAACCATTCCAGGAGGGTAGATAGGCTCATGGATACCAGCTACAGATGAGGGGCCTTGAGGAGGGGGTCCTGAAGGCTGAGTCAAGGTGCTAGGAGAAGGTTGTGGAGGGTGGGGCTGCTGACTAGTCGAACCAGTCTGTTTGAGGTCGGACCGAGACGATTGCATCATGAAAAAATTTGACGAGTTGGGATCAAAGATAGGAGGAGGAAGACTAGGGAATGAACCAAGCAAAGAAGAGTCTTTGTAGACTCACGGTGAGACACTGTTCGAAGGTTTGATTATTTTTTTATTGGCCACCGAAGAGATGATGGACTCAGGGGAGGTCTGAGACTTCGGTTTGTAATATGTCAACTGGTCGATGGTGAAAATATTTCTGTTGTGAGGAAATCACATCTTACGATGGACCGCAAATGGGACAAAAGACATCACATAAGTGTATCTACGACCCAATATAATGTTGTAGTCTAAGGGGGTATCAATGAATTCTATGTCAACACAAACAATCTTTCCCACAAGAGTAATAGGACAATTGCAGGACATGCCAAGGGGCTGGGAAGGGTGGCCATCCCATGATCGGAGGGTGATAGTGGAAGGGGCTAACTCAGGAGATCCGAGTTGCTTCCAAACTAAAGAAAACATCACACAGGTGGATGCCCCCCGTCAATGATACAACGGGAGACATTGGCATTCCAGATCTTGACAGGGATTTGGAAGGCGACGGAAGCAAGAAGAGGGGGATGTTCTGACCAGTCAACATCAAAGAAAATCAAACGATCATCTGAAGGATCCATAGCACCTATGGTAGTTAGTAGATCTTTTCGTTGTGAAGGGCATGACTGAAGGACTTCCAGCGTTGACATGGAAACATGGGATTGTGCCAAGTCATCTACTATACTATACGAATGGGAAGCTTTACCAGAAGCAAATTTTTGGCATAATGGTCCCTTAGGGATCTTGGTATGAACCTCTTCCTTAGGCTGAGGGATCAGTAAAGGACCATTGGGTGTCAAAAGAGGCTCTGTGGGACCTAAATAAGGGGGCTCGCGGGTAGACGTAGCGGGGGGCTTGTTGTATCGACGGGACCAAGTTTGAACGCTGAGGTCAATGGTAATGGGTTGGTCAGAGTTCATCATGAGGATCTGGTAATCAGAGGTACCAAATGGAGGAGGTTTAATGGCCACGTGAATTTCCGGGGGTTGGGTAGCCATGAATCCTTGCTGGGGGAAAGGATTGGTAAACACAGTTGGTTGGATAGGGGTAGCATTAGGAGGAACTGAAGGGGAGGTTTTTTGTCCTTGGGATGCTGCTTGAGCTCCCCACATCTAACGCATCTAAGGTAAAAGATGACAATCATGGGTGTAGTGACCATATAAACCGCAACAAGAGAAAGTTTTATTCATGCAAACATGCTTGTCCTGCTTGGGCTGAGTGCCTTGTTGTTGGGTTGTTGTGTTAGGTGCATTCCCTTGGGGATTGGTTCCTGGATTACCTAGGGAAGATTGGTTTTGGTTTCCTTTCCTCTTATTTTTGGAAGTATGAGGATTAGTCACACTCTACTATGCATACCCCTGACCCTGGGGGGTGGTGGCTACTATTGCAGGGTTTGAGAATGCAAGGGAGGCTGAGGTGCTAATGTTGGAGGAGCTAGAGCACCAGGCTGCAGATACGAATAATAAGGAGGTTGGGCAACATTGTGGTAAATAGGTTGGGCAAAAGGAGGAGGCACGCCGTATCCTGGATACATGCTACCAGGAGGGGGAAAAGTGCTGGAAGAGCTGGCCCCTCCCTAAGTGAAACAATAGCCCATGGGAAGATGAGAGTATGGATGAGAAAGGGATCCAAAAATACCATCGGCGGCATGGGATGCCCATGGTGCGTTGGCACCACCTGGTTTAGGGAGATTAGGTAAGATGGTATAAACATAACCAAACTATGCGTAGACCAGATCATATTTCAACGCAATCTGGAGGGTAGCTTCCTCAGTCTAAGGGAAGTGAGATGTGACATATTTTCCAATAGCAAGCAAAAGGGATCTGAGAAACCAATCCATGTAGACACGATCTTTGAAGGTAGGGGCGCAACATAGGCTCTTTATTCTCTGCCATTCTTGGACATGATCAGATAGGCGGGTCGCAGACGATTGACGAAAAGAGGCCAAGAGTTCAGTATCGGTGTCATAGCGAAGGGGAAGCTAGAAATAAGACAGAAAATCCTGGGCAAGAGTCACAAAAGTAGTATGAGAGGCGGAGGCCTGGTCGACATACTACTTGGAAGCTTCTCCAGTAAGCATACGCTAGAACAACTGAAGACAAACAAAGTCATCGGTGATGGAGATTGATGAACACCACATGTGGAAATAACGGACATGGTTGGTAGGATCCTCTCCAACAAGACCTTCAAACTTGGGGATGTCTGAAGGGAGCTTGGTTGGCATAGCTAGCCAACCAAGATCATGGTGTATGGGGTCATTAATCAACTAGTTAAAATCAGGAAGATTGAGGCCTGTCATATAAGGGAGCAAGGGAGAAACCAGGATAGTTCCTGTTGGGGCCCCACCAGTAGTATTCGCAGCATTAGAGTCGGGGCTACCACTAGCATTAGGTCTTGAACCAGACATGGTGAAGGTGATAGGAGGAGAGCTGGGGATAGAACCAGAAGGGGAACCCGATGAACCAGAAGCAAAGTCAGAATGGGGACTTGGTGGAGGAAAAACTCGAACCCTACGCGGAGGAGTAAGTCTTCCTAAAGGAAACTGAGGATGAAGGCCTATGAGTCTCTGGGATAAATGCCTTGGGGGCGCAATAATGGAAAACATACACAGATCACAGAAGGAAGATAGACCAACAAGGGCAAGGAGATGCAGGATCAAATGATTACAATGTCGAAACAAGGGCAGGGAGGTGTAGGATTAATTGATTCCAATGATGTAGTCTTGGCCTGGCAGTGTAAACCAGGTGCTCTTCACTTAGGGTGTACGTGTATGTGATAAGTGTGTTAATTTTAATTAAGCCTAGACGTGTGTAGAGAAAAAAGAAAAAAGATGTTGTATAACTGTAAATAAATATAAAAATGACAGTAAAGGAAACTGAATATGACAAAAAATAAATAGCTAAAGATGCATCAATTTAAACCCAAGGAGGAGGGCTTCCCAACAACTAGTCTATGGGTTGACGAAATCTAGTTAAAACACAAAAATTGGCCAATGGATCTAAAGTCAGGAGGGACATGAATATAGATTCTAAAGGTTAGATTTACTAGAGATAGGTGCAGAAAACAACAAAAAACCAGAGGGAAAAGTGCTGCAAGAAAGGTGGCGAAAGGCTACAACCTGAAGGGAAATAAAGTGGACCCTAAAGGAGGACCAAACGAAAGTGAAAAAAAGGTGTTTTGGATGGATGAATAACTAATCTGAAATGGATATGAAAGTACAGGTTCAGTCCGACGAATGACTTAACACACTGAAATCTCAAACGACTTGCTTCAGCTAAACTCCTCTTAAAAAGGTGGAAGTGTATTGAAGCCCTAAGGGGCTTGGTTCCTACTTCGACGAGTAAATATAAGAAATTACAGGTCCAATATGGGTGGAGAGGGAGGTCAGAAAACCCTAAACAGTAGCCCAGACAAACCCAGAAAAATCAAAGAAAAATCACCACAAAAAGTACATGTTGCATATTCTGACCTGGTTTCAGCAGAGGTCGCAGGTTTCAGGCTGATTTCTACATCCTAAAGGTCGAGGTTGCAGGTTTTAGCCAAAAAAGTGCGACCTGCACTTCCGGAAGTCGTGGGAGCAAGTTTCAAGAAAAAGTGTCATCTCAGCTGCAGCTGATACGTGTCACCTACGCAATAGGCCCAGAAACACACAGAAGTTAGCATTTTTAATGTTTTAGGGTTTAAGAGGTCAAAAAAAACATCAAGAAATGTAAAATAAGAAGCTGAAGAAAAACCATAGGGGTTGAAGCAGCTGGTCATGCAGGGATCTGAAAAATGACAGCGGTCGTAATTATAAACCCTTGTGGAGTCGCTAGTTGTTGGTGTGAATTCTAATCGCAAGTGTACAAAAAAAGCTCACTTTAGCTATGCATAACAAACAACCCTAACATCGAAGATGTTTGTCAATTTCCTTAGATCTACAGTTAGTGATCACAATAAATTCTACAAAAATCTAGATCTATGCAGTTAAAGATATTAAACATCAAATAAAAGAAAAATTTGTTCCATGCATCCAATGAACAAGACAATAATGTTTCTAAAGAATTTTTGTATTATGACACCTAGGAAGGGAACATAGAAAGATGATACCAGTCCCCCTCAATGAGATGGGTTCTTGTATGTCGTCAATGCTTCAGATCTAAGATCTCTCTCTCTTGATGGTGTAGAAAACCCACACAAAAATGGAACTCAAGGGGAGCTCACAAGTAAAAAAGTAGAAAAATATGACAATGATGGAGGATCAAAGTCAGACCAAAAGTATAGATCCAGAATGATTTTTAGGAAACAAAAGGTAGTGAATGAATGGAAAAACCCTTCTATTTATAACAAAATTTTGAGTTAGTCTAGATATTGGTGCATAGTTAAAATATTATTAACCAAATCTAGATCCAACTTTTATGGAATATTTTATTATTTTTGTTGGAGGGAAAAAGAATTTGAATTTGATCAAATTCCTTTATTTGTAAATAATAAATAAATAAATGATTTATTTACTATTTTAAGAATATCATTGAGTAATATTAATTAAATAATTATTTATTCAATTATTTATAAATGATTTAGTCAAATTTAACAAGGAATATTATTTAAATAATGTTTTAAATATTATTCCTAGAAAATAATAAGATAAATAATTATTTATCTAATTAATTTTCCTGTTTTAGGTTAAATATGACCAAGAATATTAATTAAACTGTGGTTTAATTAATTATCCATTGAGGAAAATCAAACAAATAGGATTTATTCAATAATTCCTCATGGGGTTTCCTGTTTAGACCATAAACAACTTAATAAATTATGGCTACTAAGTTATTTTTCATAGTGAAAGAAATTTTACTAGGGTAAAATTGGTCTTACGTGGTGTACTTTGGTCCATCTAATAGTAACAGGTTACATGACCAAAAATTGGTGTAACACCAAGGGAAAAAAAAAATCCTGCAGAGATGTTTGGGTGGCTGAGAGGTTCACCTATGACAACAAAACACAGGAAACCTAGAGGTCGGAAAACGAAGATATCAAACGCCCAGCTAAAAGTGATGTTTTATATTATTGATGTGAAACAACTATCTATTACTGGGGTGATTAGACTAGCACAATCCCTAGCCCAAGTTTCAAAATGATATTTCTATCCTTCAACTGTAGGGTGTTTTCTAGCGCCCATAAGAAACTAGCCCTAAAATATCTTTTTTTTTCACTATAAAACTGATGTGATTATGCTCCAGGAGAGGTTGGGACACGGGAATATGGTGTTGGCCTCTCTTACAAAATTTCTCTCGGGATGGTATTTTGTTGTCCTGGATGCAAAAGGTAGATCTGGTGGATTAGAAGTGAGGTTTAGGGACTTAGCCATCAAGTTGATCAACTCCTGGGGATTGAATTAGGTTATTGGCACTGAGGCTTTCTCCTCCGAATTGGCCATGGATCTCACTATTGATAATGTCTGTGACCCATGCCTGGAGAGGGTGGGTTTTTGAAACAACCTTTTGTCAAATTCCTTTATGCAGGCCAAGCATCTGATTGTGGGAGGTGACCTTAATTTCTCTCTTGGTTTGGCGGAAATTTTGGGTCCTCTGGCCCAACCTGATCCATTTGTTGAGTATTTACTTAACAAAAATAGAGATGGGAGACTAATTGATCCAAATTTAATAAAATTTTCTCCTACTTGGAGGAACCAGATAGTGGGCAATGCTCGGGTGGCCAAGAGGCTGGACAAATTCCTCATGCATGAAAATATTGCTAGTCTATTGTTGGGGTTTAGACAATGGGTTGGGTCGGGTGAGGATTCGAACCACCTTCCTATCTTGATGGAGTTGGCTGGGCCTTTTAAAAAACCTAGTGCACCTTAAATGTTTAATGTAGGTTGGTTGAAGGATCGTGATTATATAAGACTAGTAAATGAAACCTGGTTCTCTAAAGAGAGACGTGATCATGGATCCTTTGCTCATCCCTTCATGAGCAATCTAATCGATTAAATAAGGTTACTGTATCATGGGCCAGAGAAATATCTAAAATGGATGAGCGTACTCGGGCTGAGGTTGGGGAAGAACTGGGGATATTGGAGAGCTTGGAAGCTGGTGGTTATGAAAATGAGGCAAAGAAAAATATGTTAAAGGAACTTGAGTCCAAGAAAATAAATATTTTAGCCGAAAAAGAGGAACAATGGAGGCTAAAAATTCGGTTTATATGGCTTTCGGTTCGGGACTAAAATACTAAATTGTTTCAAAACTATGAAAAAGGAAGGAAAAACTATAATACTATATGGGATTTGGACAAACTTGGAGGTGGCAAAGTAAAATATTTCAATGATCTAGCTCTAATGGGGAAAGAACATTTTAAAGCCCTATTTAGGGTACCTAAGGGGGGCCAATATTTCTAAAGTAATTAGGGTTTCCCAACAATTTCCAAGGTATTTTGTTGAATAAGATAATGGGGATCTTATGGCCTGTGTGTCAAGGTTGGAAGTGGAAAATGTTCGTAAGTCCGTGCAAAAAGATAAGAGTCCTGGGCCGGATGGTTGGATTGTGGAATTTTTTCAACACTTATTTGAGCTTTTTGGGGATGAGTTGGTGGAAATGGTGGAGGATTCCAGAATTAGGGGTCATGTTTATGAACCATTTAACTCAAATTCTATTGCACTTATTCCTAAAACAGATTCTCTCTCCTCCTTTGATGAATTCCAGTTGATTTGCTTGTGCAACTGTATATATATAATAATTGCAAAAGTTATGTCTTTGAGGTTGAAGCCTATCTTGTCTCGAAACATCTCTAAAGAAAAATTTTGATTTCTGAATGGAAGGCAGATCCATGAAGAAATTGGGGTGGCTCAGGAAACAATGCATAACATCAAAATTGCCAAGAAAAAAGGGTTGATTAAAAAAATTGACCTATCAAAAGCATATGATAAGACCAACTGGGTATATTTGAGATTATTGTTGACTCATCTAGGTTTTCGTATTGATTTTGTTAATTGGATTATGGGTTGTATTTCAAATGTGTATTTTTTTGTCCTTATCAATGGGGTTTCTTCATCATTTTTTTCATATTCAGAGAGGGTTCAGACAAGGATGCCCTTTATCTCCTTTTTATTTCTACTAGCAGCTGAAGGTCTTAGTCAACTCTTTATTTCAGCGAAGAGAAGAGGAGATGACGTAGAAAAGCTGTGTATTTCACCTCTAATGATGCCGAGGACCTAATGATGCTGAAATCCCAACAAAAAATTACAAATTTTAAAATTTATACACACATCAAACGGTGTGATCAAATATTAAATTACTATATGCACGGAAAACACAAAGACATCATAGTATACGTGCAATTTAGCAAAAGTGAAGCTATTAACATAAGAATTAATATGTGATCAATCAACGTTGACCGCTCTAATTCTTCAATCTCCACCGTCACTTCTACATATCGATCCAACAGTTCCAGTCTTATTGCATCTAAACTATAACGATAAATAACACTCTGGAAGTATACGATAAAAGTTGTTTTTCCTTGTAAGCAGGGTGCTACGTGTCACTTTTTAACTTGATTGCATACTTTATAAAAATACCGATTGCTAGAATGAAGTCCCGCGATATACCATCTATGGTTTTGAAGACATGCGATTTTGAAGGGCTATTGTACTTAGTCGTATGATATACTCTTGAATCACGGTTCCAAGCACACAAGGTTCCAATATGATTTTAAAACAAAGATTTTATATAAAACACTCTGATATAAAAAGGTCGAAATGTTTGAGCCCACAGACTTGAAATAAAACCTGCAACGCTATTACTGATAATTCCAAATTAAAACACATCAACAGATAATGATACCAGTATTGTCGGAATCGATTTTACACAGGCTTTAACAGAATTCCACACTAGAAATGACACACCAGAAATGAGACTTGCACAGCACGCTTGAATAAATTACTCATAAAAATTACAGAGTTTATAGCCCTTCTCGGCTTGATTATATCAAGTATTTTGGATCTCTGTCTTCTCAACTCTTTCACACTTTCACTCTACTCTCTAACCGCTAGCTCCCTCCAATTATTCAAAAGGTCATAATTTATACAAATACGGATTCATGAACCAGTTTAGTTCAGATCCAAAAATCTCTCACTTTCTCCTAAAGTATCTCTTCAGCTCCACTCTTTTCTCAAACAAAATCCTAAATTAATATTTTAAATCCCTCAAATCCTCACCCCTCCTAAGATTACTCAACTGTCTCTAAGATCTCTTCACTCACAACATATTCTCCACAATTTTAATTTACAATTTAAAATTTCCTCAAACTCAACTAAACTTAGGAAAATAAATAAAATGATTAAGGGAACCCACTCCCTTTAGTAAATTTGAAATAAGACTCATGGGTCTTATAAGTTTTGACTAATGCTCTTGCATCAGACTCCCTGAGTTGAAAGTTTTCATGACCTCCTGGTCATGTATTTCTTCTGTCAAATCATTCAGAATCCCAAACCTTACTTTGTAACTTGTCATCTCTTTCATCATGCTGCTGCTTCATTTTTTCTGTCCTTCCAGGTTTCCAAATCTTATGCTGTTGCTATCCTCTCTCTTTGCTGATGCAAATTTCCTTTGTTAATTTCTCTTCTTTGCTGGTTCTCTTCTTGTCTAACTTTTTCATCCATAATTTCTCAATTTCCTCTTTACACTTTACCCTTAGTTGAACTCCACTGACAACTAACTGCTGTACATTCTCTTTTTCCATAGAAATTATGAAATTTCTATCCAAATTTACCTTACCTCTCTCATTTATAACATTGGTTGCACTTTACAGCTTCCCCTTCATTGCTATGAAAGTCAATCTTTTCCTCTATATCATCAGGTTCACTTAATAAATTTTCCAGCAAATTAAATCTTCCCTTATCTTTAATAAGCATGTCATTTACATATGGCTTCTCTTTCCTATATAAAACAAAATTTCCATCACAATAGTCAGATTTAAAATTACTATGTTTTTCTTTCTCCATAGATAATTCTACCATCCAGTATTTCTGTTGATTCTCTACAAAATTCATGAAACTGTCAGCAAATTTTGTTTTATTACATTCCTCTGCATTGCACAGTGTTTCCTATTCTGACACAGGGCTATCATTAAAAAATTCAATAGCTAGAATCTCCTCGAGTATATCATTGTGAAATATCCTTTCATCTTCTGTACTGATAACATTGCAACAAAATGATGTTGTTTCATTTTCATATATAACAAAAATAAAAATAAAAATTTCTAAAGCTTCTTCATGGTTTACAGACTCATAAAAATAGTCAATTTTAAAATCACAGAATTCCTGAACTTTTGTATCTGTCAACATCATCATGCATTCCTTCACATTTTCCATAATACTTCTATCTTGATTTTCTACTGAAAATGCTTCATTCTGGTTACAAACTCTCATTTGCTTGTCTTCAGCTTCTTGAATTATGACAATTTCCTTGCCAATGTCATTATTCTCAAAGTTATTAACAACATGCTCAAAATATTTTTCTAATCCAACCATTTCTCCCAGTAATCTCACTTCTTCATCAACATGCATAAGCACATTGTCCCATTGATGTTCATTACTTTTCAAACCTGAAAACATACACAACATATCAATTTTAAAAATACAAGGCTCTTCATTTGAAACCTCAATGATCAGATCTTTATGCTTCTCTGAACTATTCTGATAGTTCACTGAGTTATTGAGAAATTCTTCCTCAACACCTCTGATTTCTTTTTCATCAAAGAATACTTCTTGGACTGCAGCTTCTTGACTATGCTTTGCAACTTTATCATAGGCCTGTAGAATACCTTCATGTTCTACACAATTCTCTCCATAACTCAATTTATCCAAGTCAGAAAATAATGTCTTTCTCTCTTTAATGACAAGACTTTTATCCTTCAAAATATTTCTTGACTTAACTTCTTGAGCTAAGTTCTTTGTATTAGATATCATTTTTGGGATTCAACTGCGTTAATTTAGTCATTCATCTATGACCATTTCCATGAGAGGTAGTCGTAACTGACTAATTTCTCATGATTTTTGAATAGTCCACTTAGCCCTCATTGCATCAGGTGATGCTCACAGGGGTGAAGAAGTGGGATTTAAACTAGTGAAATGAATCACATAGCGTCAATCATCACTTCTGGGGCTTGCACCCGGTAACCAGGGCTTCTTGGGAGGTCACCCATCCCATAACTCCTCTAGCTCAAGTGCGCTTAACTGTGGATTTTTCCCCACAATCAAGCCCACTTAGCTTGCTACCCCATTTGCAAAACCTTAGCAACTATTGTGCCTCATGAACCATTCAAGAAGAGATCCCTTTACTCTTAGTATTTTAAGTATGAGGGGTTTCCGCAGTGCATTATATTAGATATCATTTTTGGGATTCAACTTCGTTAATTTAGTCATTCATCTATGACCATTTCCATGAGAGGTAGTTGTAACTGAATAATTTCTCATGATTTTTGAATAGTCCACTTAGCACTCATTGCATCAGGTGATGCTCATAGGGGTGAAGAAGTGGGATTTAAACTAGTGAAATGAATCACCTAGCGTCAATCATCACTTCCATAGCGGGTGCAAGCCTCAGAAGTGATGATTGACGCTATGTGATTCATTTCACTAGTTTAAATCCCAATTATTCACCCCTGTGAGCATCACCTGATGCAATGAGTGCTAAGTGGACTATTCAAAAATCATGAGAAATTAGTCAGTTACGACTACCTCTCATGGAAATGATCATAGATGAATGACTAAATTAACGTAGTTGAATCCCAAAAATGATATCTAATATAATGCACTGCGGAAACCCCTCATACTTAAAATACTAAGAGTAAAGGGATCTCTTCTTGAATGGTTCATGAGGCACAATAGTTGCTAAGGTTTTGCAAATGGGGTAGCAAGCTAAGTGGGGTTGATTGTGGGGAAAACTCCACAGTTAAGCGCGCTTGAGCCAGAGGAGTTCTGGGATGGGTGACCTCCCGGGAAGTCCTGGTTACCGGGTGCAAGCCCCGGAAGTGATGATTGACGCTATGTGATTCATTTCACTAGTTTCAATCCCACTCTTTCTTCCCTGTGAGCATCACCCGATGCAATGAGTGCTAAGTGGACTATTCAAAAAATCATGAGAAATTAGTCAGTTACGACTACCTCTCATGGAAATGGTCATAGATGAATGACTAAATTAACGCAGTTGAATCCCAAAAATGATATCTAATATAATGAACTGCGGAAACCCCTCATACTTAAAATAATAAGAGTAAAGGGATCTCTTCTTGAATGGTTCATGAGGCACAATAGTTGCTAAGGTTTTGCAAATGGGGTAGCAAGCTAAGTGGGCTTGATTGTGGGAAAAACTCCACAGTTAAGCGCGCTTGAGCCAGAGGAGTTCTGGGATGGGTGGCCTCCCGAGAAGTTCTGGTTACCGGGTGCAAGCCCCGGAAGTGCTGATTGACACTATGTGATTCATTTCACTAGTTTCAATCCCACTTCTTCACCCCTGTGAGCATCACCTGATGCAATGAGTGCTAAGTGAACTATTCAAAAATCATGAGAAATTAGTCAGTTACGACTACCTCTCATGGAAATGGTCATAGATGAATGACTAAATTAACGCAGTTGAATCCCAAAAATGATATCTAATATAATGCACGACAGAAACCCCTCATACTGAGTTCTTTGTGTCAGATTCTCTTCTCTCCACTTCACAAATATGCAATGCATTTATTTCCTTTTCTCTGTCCAATTTCCATTGGTTTCCTATCCATGTTAAAATTCCTTCAAACATGATCCAATAAGTTTTTGATAAGAGAAGACAACCATTCACTCATAAATTTTAATTTTCTCCACCAATTGAAGTCTTGAACTTCTTTATGAATCTCCTTTTGTGTTTTTCTTGCTTTTTTCTCTTTTACTTTTTTATGCTCAGGCTCAATTTCATTAAGTTTCATACCTACAAATGTAAATTCACACAAATAATTAATCCCAAAAATATGAGACTCTCTTGTTTGTGAAGATGCTACCAACACCTTTCCCTCATACTGATCTATATAGATCATCTCTTCATCACTATCATCACTGTCTCTTTTCCCAGGAATAGGTCCTTTCTCTAGTTTACAAATGGATTGTCTTTTTCCATTCTCATCTGTTTGGAATATTAATTTCTCAGCAAATAATTCCCTGACAGGCCACTTAACTCTTTTCCCTACATAAAATCCTTGTTTCCATTTCTCTTTGATTCCTTTCTATATCAGCTTCTTCAAATGACCGATTTTTGTCTTCATCTTGCTTATCTCTTTGTCAATTTCTTCCTTACTCATTCTTTTGATTCCAACTACTTTGGCACTCTCTTCTCTTTGTTTTTGAGTTTCCTATGTACCCTTGCTATGACTAACAATAGTCAAATTCATTTCTTCCGTTGGTGAACTTTCATTGTTCACTGGTGAGATGCAACTAACCCTTCTTTCTTCTGTAACAAGTCTGTTACTTGTAAACCATAATAAATCTCCTTTTGGTATCTTTTCTTTTCCATATCTATGAGCTCCTCACTCATTATGAGATGTACTAAGCCTTTGCAATAGCAAGTCCTCCCTGCTGCCACTTACCTCACCAATCCCCTCTATGTACTTGGTCTTTTGGAAAGCACTGGTTCTCTATGCTCTGGAACCTCTCTAGCATTCCTCTCTGCTCCTTCTAGGCTTCAACTCATCTGCACCTTTTAAGAACACAGCAGTCCTTTTTATCCAACCTCTGTTGGAATTCTTCAAGGTTCTATCACATTCTTGTTTCATTTAGAAATCACTTACCAGCTTCCTTGACCTCTTTTTGCTGAGATACTTCCTCCTTGTCTGCATATTGATATCTGCAAACATAATCTTCAAACCAGAGTTAAAATAACACTTACCATTTTACCTTCAATATCTCTGTGTGATCTTGTTTCACCATTCATCTGCATTGTATCTCTATGTGTTGCAATCTATCAGATTCAAAATCTGATCTTCTCTCTCATATTACCATTGTACCTATATAATCTTACCTCAAGATACATCAAAGTATCTTTTCAAGCCTGCCAAATTTCTTTAAAGATGTCTTAAAACTAATTCCCATTCCATCAATTAATTATTTTCCAATTGATTCATGTGTCCACTATTTCATTCTTCATTCAAAAGGCTTCATACAGTCAGCAACTATTTCTCATCTTACTCTTCATAATGAACACTTCTTCTTTTAAGATCAGTTAAGATTCAATCTAATCTTTCAACACTATTTACAAAATTCATAACAAACACTACAAATTTCTTCTCGAAATGTTTTTGTAAGCAAATCTTGTCTTGCTTATGCAAATTTCAAATTTCAATTCTTGTAGTGGCTCTTCTTTCAAATCTATTGAATCCAGTATTCAGTCTAAATGTTCCTTCAACCATCAATATCATTGTCTTCACAATACTTAAGAAATTCTCAATCATTCTTCAGTTTTCACAAAATTATTTAAATCATTTAAATGTCTTCAGTGCCATAGCAAACCACTTTTCTATTTGACTTTAATTCAAACCCTTTTTTACTTCAATTTAATTTTTGAATCAAACCAATCACTCAATCAATCTTACATTTAAACATTACTAAGCACTGACTTCAAATATGGAAATTTCAATTGCCTGTAAGGAAAGTATCTTCTCTTCTGAAATTTCACTCCCTTCTTGTTCTCCAGACATTTAAATCAAAATAAATCTTCTTACCCGATTTGCAACACCTTGTAATAATTCACAGAATTCAACAGTCCTTTCATATTTTGGTTGTGAACTGTACGCATTGCTAAATAAGGCACGACCACTGCCAACTAAATCCTGAAGCATATGGACTTGATTGATCACCTTCGACAAATCCTCCAGAATACTAGCTTCTGATCCATGAAGCTTCAAGAAAAATTCCAATGATTCCAGCACTGACGCTAAGCAACATCTGATCCTTCCAATCCAGCATGATACTTTAATGCTACAGAAATGCGGCAAACAGATGGAATTGCTAAAGGATCCCTTGCACCAGCTCTTGCAGTCAATTTTTTTTCATTATTCTCTATTGTCGTTCTGATCATCCCAAAGACTTTAACCTGGCTCTGATACCACAAATGACGCAACAAAGGTGTGTCTTTCACCTCTAATGATGTCAGGGCTCTAATGATGCCGGAATCCCAACAAAAAATTACAAATTTTAAAATTTATACACACATCAAATCGTGTGATCATATATTAAATTACTATATGCACGGAAAACACAAAGACATCATAGTATACATGAAATTTAGCAAAATTAAATATATTAACATAAGAATTAATATGTGATCAATCACCGTTGATTGCTCTAATTCTTCAATTTCCATCGTCACTTCTACATATCGATCCAACGGTTCCAGTCTTATCGCACCTAAACTAGCACGATAAATAACACTCCAGAAGTATGCGACAAAATCTTTTTTTCCTTGTAATTAGGGTGCTATGTGTCACTTTTTAACTTGATCGCATACTTTATAAAAATAACGGTTGCTCGAATGAAGTCCCGCGATACACCACTTATGATTTTCAAGGGTTGTTGTACTTAGTCATATGATATACTCCCGACTCATGGTTCCAAGCACATAAGGTTCCAACATGATTTTAAAACACAGATTTTATATTAAAAACTCTGATATAAAAAGGTCGAAATGTTTAAGCCCACGGACTTGAAATAAAACTTGCAACGCTATTACTGATAATTCCAAATTAAAACAAATCAACAGAGAATGATATCAATATTGTCGGAATCGATTTTACACAGGCTTTAAAATAATTCCACACCTGAAATGAGACTTGCACACCACACCTGAATCAATTACTCATAAAAATTACATATTTTATAGCCCTTCTCGGCTTGATTATATCAAGTATTCTAGATCTCTATCTTCTCAACTCTTTCATACTTTCACTCTACTCTCTAACCGCTAGCTCCCTCCAATTATTCAAAAGGTCATAATTTATACAAATACGGATTCATGAACCAATTTAGTTCAGATCCAACAATCTCTCATTTTCTCATAAAGTATCTCTTCAGCTCCACTCTTTTCTCAAACAAAATTCTAAATTAAGCTTTTAAATCCCTCAAATCCTCACCCCTCCTAATATTACTCAACTGTCTCTAAGATATCTTCACTCACGATATATTCTCCACAATTTTAATTTACAATTTAAAATTTCCTCAAACTCAACTAAACTTAGGAAAATAAATAAAATGATTAAGGGAACCCACTCCCTTTAGTAAATTTGAAATAAGACTCATGGGTCTTCTAAGTTTTGACTAATGCTCTTACATCAGGAGATCTGAAAGGAATTGAGGTTGCCACAAACATGTTTATCACTCACTTACTTTTTGTGGATGACAATCTCCTTTTTAGCAATGGGAAGAGGGAGGATGTCGACCAGTTAAAATCCTCCTTGGATATTTTCCTAAAATCCACTGGAATGACTATTAATGCACAAAAATATTCCTTAGTTTTTGTTGATGGGTTAAGGTCGGAGCTAGGAAGGATCAAAGTTTTTTTCCCTTTGATTGTCAGCCTATGGGGGCTTATCTCAAGTATTTTGGGTTTTATTCGAAACTCAACTCTTATAGGAAACAAGATTTGTTATGGTTGGTGTCAAAAACAGAGAAAAGGTTAAACCTTTGGAGTTATAAGTAGCTATCTAGAGTTGGAAGATTGGTGCTCATTAATTCTGTTTTAATGGCCATTTCGGTGTACTGGATTTATTTTTCCTTGATTATAAAAGGCATACTTCTCAAAATAAGGAATATTTGCAGTCATTTCTTATGGGCTAGAAAAAAGGAGGAACATGTCATCCCATGGGTGGCTTGGGAAAAAATTGCTAGACCAAAGGAATGGGGGGGATGGGGTATTACGGATCTTCAATTATTTGTTGCCTCCCTTGAAGCAAAGCTGGGTTGGAGGCTCTTAACTGAAGACAACCTCTGTACATTTTTTGTCAAACAGAAATCTATATACCTGACCTCAATGGATGACTGAATTAGGATTCAAAGGAAAAACTCTACAAATGCTTCAGTTATCAAGAAGGCTACCATTGCCTCTTTAAGTTTGGTGGAAGAAGGCTTGGCATGGAAGGTTGGAAATGGGGAAAAGTGCATAATTGGCATGGATTCATGGGTGGGGTGCAATGAAAACTATTCTCCCTCAAGGGAATTAGTGGAGGAACTAAACTCAAAAGGGTTCTACTTTCTATCTTAGATTGGAAATCTAGAGGCTACCACCATTTGGCAGCAAGGGTGGAAACTGGGTGGGGAGATCCAGATTGATAAACAATGGTGGAAAGAATGACACGCCTATATTTAGTAGTTTTTACGTTCAAAGGTTAGGTTAAAATAATTTCCAGATTCACTTTGATGGATTCATGCAAAGTCTGGCTCATACTCTCCAAAGGTCAGTTATCAATATTTGATGAAGGGTCGGGGTTGGGATGAACAGGTTTGGAGGTATAAGAAAATATGGAAGTTGAGCTACCCTGCCAAATCAAGACTCTTTTTTTGGTGCATACTTAAAAATAAAGTTCCTACATGGGATTTATTACAAAAGTGGAATATTCATAGGCCTGGGTGGTCTACACTCTGTAAGGATGTTGAAGAAACTATTGAGCACCTGTTACTAAAATGTATATTCTCACAAAAAAATTAAGATCATACATTATCTCTGCTACGCATTCATTCTAGATGAAATGGAAATAACTGTGCGGATTCTTGGCATGGATGGTGGCATTCCGTCTCTGATGAAAATTTTAGGAATCTCCTGTTAATTATTGCTAGGGGAGTTTGTTTGGCTAGAAACAAGGGTATTTTTAATGAATCACTTATCTATCCCTCAATGGTTACTGTTGAATGTGATTCAATTTTCTCTGATCCCCACAACAGATCATGTCATACATCCTCGAAACATCTCCACTGAACATATTGATCATGACATTCCTTGGGCCTACTTTGATGATGCTTCGAATGATCAAACAGATGTGGTGTAGGAATGATGGTCCATCTAAACCACAATTGGAAAATTGAAGCTTCTGTGGGTATTGGCATTGGAACAAATAACTTTGCAGAACTGTCACCCTAAAACTCCTTCTTTGCTAGCTCATCCATTTGGGTATTGGTTCTATACAGATTTTTGGAGACTATGAATTTTATTAACTAGTTCAACAACTTTCAGAGATGTCAAAATTATATTTTGGTTCTGATTCTTGAAGAAATACATGTTTAAAAGTTATCTTTTGATTTTATTATTGTATGCCACATTTACAAGGAATGCAATTCCTCGGTTGACAGGATTTCTAAAGATGACACTTAATAGGTTTTGGAATCGTGGAGTGTAACAGAAAAAAATAATGGATTTTTCTGTGTGTCAAACACCCGACCTTACTAAACAAAGGCCTATTTTTTTTAAGTTTTTTGGATTGTCTGTTAATTATTGTACATAGAGGTTGTGTATATAAAACTTTTACTGGTTCCACTGGACACCAATTTTTTGAGACTGGTTATATTTTGTGGTTATTTTGGGTTGTTTCCCCCTATGAGGAGTCCATTATTTTGGTTTTGTATCCAGTTACTATTTATAGTGCTGCATGTTTGGATTGTTCACAGTTTTATGGTCAATTTGGTCTGCTACCTTAAAAGGTGATCAACTCTTCATATGGAATTCTTAAATGCATATACGATGTAACTTCTCATTATTAATGGAAAGTTCGAGAAATTCGGAAAAAAATAATGAGCTAAGGCTAACTAATATACAATGTGATCCCAAAGAATTAGTTAACAATACATTGAATGTGATGAATCCAAAAAAAAATTCAACATGATTTATCATCAATGATATCATAATAAATAAAATTATTAATTCATATTGTAATAATAATAATTATAACCGAGAAATATTAAAACATAAAATAAAATAAATTATCATCAATAATACCAATGTATTAAATAAAATAATTAATTCATATTATAATAATATAATTATAACTATTAGTTAGATAGAAAGGGAAAAAATCTAGATAAAGAAAGAATTTATTGTTAATTACACCGAAGGTGTTTTATTATGAGGTTCTATTAGCTGACACTGTAGAGATTCATCGTATTCGACACAATATCTGACATGTGTCCAGCTAATGTGCTTTAAGTTTGAATCGGTATACTATTTAGTCGTCTCGTTCTTTCAATTGGATTTCAGACATGTGTTTTCGTTCGTTGGTTCTGTGTGCCGCATTGATTGCTCTCAACTGTGAGCTTACTCTCAGCTTACTATCATTATTTTGATGGTGGTGAAATCCTTCTACACACTCTCCCTAAGAAACTACTGGTCGTTGTTGAATACAACATATTAAGAGCACATGGCCACGAAGATATCACATCATGTGTTGTTTATCTCTCTGATTTTTTATTTCTGGGTGGCTAATCGAATACGACAGATTGCTAAATGTGGGCATGTTTTTCATATGGAATGTTTGGAATAGTTATAAAAGGTACACTTGTCCTCTCTATAGATCTTCCACATATAAAAACATCACGTTTGGAGATCCTCTATCATCAACAATATGAAGTCTGATTTTCTGGTAATTGTTACTGTAACTCTTTCCTACTTCCTCACAACAAATGCCATCGGTATCTCACCTGCTTCGTGATCAGGATACCTTTTTAAATAGTCCAACCATAGTATATTTTGACAGCAGGTATACAACAAATCTATATTTTAACATTAGTTTCAATAACAAGAAATGTTGTCGTTACATAACAGTTAATCCATGTAACAAATATAGACTGAACATCATAGTCATTTTTCAAACATGATCCAAGGGCATAAGAAGCCAAAATAACATATTGTAAATTTTTTCAAATGGATTCATATACTATACATTATGAGGGAGACCAAGCTACAGATTCTCTCACAGATTTCAGATAGAATCTCCGGAAAAGAAACATCCATATATTAAAATACTATATTAAAGAGATATGAAATATGTTATCTAAGCGTACAAATGCGTCCCTTTTATCCATAATTATTTACACGCTCAAATTCATCAATCCATTCGGAATACATGTCAATGGGATTGCCCAATGCATTTATTGAGGTGTTGAAACTCTCTTGGCATATCTTGCAAGAAGCCTCCCCAATAAGATCTTTTCGATACATGCGATATTCCACACCACTCTCGTGGTTGCAGAAAGGGCAGCGAAAAATTGTGCTGAGATTTTCCTGTTTTTTCTTTACCTCTGACTTCTTCGATGAATTCCTCTTCCCCATATTTTCCCTGAAACCCTCTAAATTACACATTAATCCTCCCACCTTGAAACTTTGAATTCCAGAGTGAGTGAAACTGCATATCCAAAAAACCTAAATGACTCATGAACAGGATACCTTCCATACAAATCCAGAAGGAAGAGAGTTTCAGCCATAGCATGTGTGCCAGAATATTTGGCTTAATGTGAAAACCAGAAAGGACATCATCTATTTTTGCAAAGGTCACCCGTGCAACCAACCCAAATGCTGAATTCTAGCTGCAAATTTTGAAAATATTTGTTAGCTCAGTAAATGGTAAATCTAGCTACATGTAGACATTCCATTTGAAAGTATATAACCCCAAAAAGTAGGAAGTATATGAGATCAAGAATAGCAAATGGAACTCACAGGATAAAAACAACGTCTGTAATCTCTGGGTTGGACAGGAGAAACTCCTCTAATTTTACAAAAGAAACCTGACAAAACATAATAACAATATTTTGGGTTTGGATCCAACTCTAAAATTTTTCCGAAATGTTCTGTACCTGAAAGGATTTGTACTTGATCAACTCCTTTATTTTGTCCACAAAAAAAAGGAAGCCGTTCTCATCGATGTAACATGGATCCCCAGTGTTCTTCCATCCTTCTGAGTCTAAAGTTAAATTAGTTGCTTCATCATTACCAAAATAACTTGCATGGGGAAGCCGAAACCTTCATATATTGTTTTTGGGAAAAATCTATCTATGGAAGAGAGATTGTTATGACATCATATTAAAGCAATGATTTGAGATTTATTCGAATGCCTTCGTGGATCACTTTCTCAAAACATAAATTCATTGTTTGGAGAATACTATTCATGCTTGAGAGATGAATGTTGTGGCTACAAAAACACAGATTTTGGGTTTGGGGTACAAAGTGTTTAATAGGCACCCATGCTGACATTCTCGCTATAGATATTTTCACTTGTTACTTAAATTTTTTCTCATAATTGTGATATAAATGCTTAAGATTTTGATCATAATGATGCAGGTGATCAAGGCACTGTCCAAATCAATCTCTTAAAATCAAAAAATTGAAATACAAACTCAAATTAACCAGGTCTGCAAATTTGTTAAATGTTGTGAAAGTAGTCTCCAAGGGAAAAATGAGTCGATGACTTGGGAATAACTTTCATGATTGTAGGTCCCAGCAACCAAATCTCCCCTTTGTGGTTGGGAGGCATAACTTTTCCAGTAGTTGTGTCCACCACTTTAGCTTCCACATGAGCCGTAAGCAACCTCGTTGTTCCATATAGAAGATATAAAGAAACTCAAATATTTATTGGATTTCATTGTCCATATATTTAGCTTTATTATTGCTTTCCACATTCCACTCTTATCGTTCCTTAGGCGTTCCTATCAATGTGATAAATAAAATTACCAATTCATATTATAATAATGAAAATAATTTTCATCCCTAAAATAATGATTATGAATGATATTGGAAATCAAGTTTAAATCTCTTTGTACTCCTAAACTTGAATCTAAATATTTTCATGTTAAAAATATAAAAGAACTTCAGGGATGATTTTTGAGGTGTAAGAAAATTTTCATTGTAATTTTGTGGCTCTGCTCTCATGTGCGCACCTGAACCCTAGATTTCCCTTGCATTGTCGACCTTTGAAGGGGCTCCTCCCCATCCTCCTCACCCTGATGAAGTCGCAGCTTTTCGGGCTCTCATGGTTGCAGTAACGTTGAAACTCAAGACGAAGGAGACTCAATCCAAGTTCGTAAAGAAGGTTGAAACAGTCCCATCGGTTTCTCTCCCCACAATCATGCACAAAACCACATTTTCCTTTTTTTATCGGGCCCTTATCAGAAAATTTACGGGGATGTGGCCATCCCCTTAATCAATGGATACATGGATAGAAAAAAAATTGGAAGCCGAAGATGAGGGGAAATAGTGATATGTATGCATGTGAAAATTTGGTAATGGATTTTTTAATTTCTTGTTTGGACTAAAGGAATATAAGGATGTGATCTTCAGGAATGGTCCCTATTTATTTAGATTTGAAGGGAGGTGTGTTAAAAAAATGGCCTTTAGATTTCGATCCAGATGAGTTTGTTCCAATTGCAATTCCAATTTGGGTTAAGCTATCGAGACTCCCTCTTTCTTGTTAAAGTGATGTAAGCTATTGGAAACAAAGTTGGGAAATACATGGACAGGGAAGAACCCAAAGGTTCTTTCTTACAAAGGTTATTTCTTGTTGAAGTGATAGCTACCTAAGAGCTATTGGAAACAAAGTTAAGAAATACCTGGACAGGGAAGAACCCAAAGGTTCTCAATTTTCATGTGCCAAGATTTTTGTGGCAGTCAGTATGCAAAAGGGTATGTCATCAGAAATAAATCTCACTCTTGGGAGTTGGACTCACTGTCATAGTCTCAACTATGAATAGATCCCCTTCAAATGTTGGTATTTTCATTACTATAGACATTTTTCCAGGGACTGTAAAAATTCCCCTGCTAGTAAGGGCTAAGATCCATTGATAAGTGGAGCATTGACAAATTCAGAGGCGAGGAGGAAGCAAACAAAAATAGAAAACCAATAAAGCTCAAAAACCTCCAAATAAAAATTGGGCCTCAACATCGTCAAATCCATTTGGCGTTCTCCGAACAGAAAAATAGTAGGAGGATATTGTGAATAAAGGATATTATGGTGATGATGTGCCACTAATGGACCATGAAGAAGGAGAGATTAATGAAGCTAGGGAGATCCCAAGTACTAAAAACACCATGGATCTACCGCATACAAAGCTGAATATTGTGGAAGTGCATAATGTTCCAGTGACTGCTTCTTATACTTCTCCTCCTAAGAATGCTGATGGGGAACTCTCTGTTACAGGGGTTGTTTCCTGAAATATGGCACAAACATTAATATAGGTATACGAAGGTAGAAATCTCGAAACTGAAAGTACCAAGAAAAATAAGGGAATACCTTTCAAAAAGACTGTTCAAGAACAAGAGGCAAAGCATAATATGAAACTTGGAAATCACCCAATTATCATTGAAATCCTAAAGCCAGGAAAAAATAAAGGAGAAGAATCACTAGAAACGGGAGGAGGGGCCTCTCAATTTCCTCCTAAGAACTGATGAATATGCTGTCCTAGAATGTAAGGGGATTTGGGAGCCCATATAAATCTCTGCTAGTCAAATATATGTTGAAGCAGGAGAAGCCTAGTGTTATTTTTCTTCAAGAAACCAAGCTTGACGAAAAGGAAATTTTCATAGCAATTAAAACCATATGGAGAGAAGGTAATGGAATCGTTCAAAGTTCCAAAGGAGCATCTATATTAATAGGTATGTTTTGGTCATGGATCCATTTTAAACTCGTATATATTTTGTAGACTCAAAGCTGGATAATAGCTCTCTTGGAAAGAAGGGATACCAGAGAAACAATTCCCTATATAAATGTCTATGCACTTGTGTTTTACAAAGATAAAGTGGAGTTTTGGGATTCTTTAATTTTGATTAAAGGGAAAGGATGGCACAAAATTTTCATAATGGGAGGGGATTTTAACATTGTGCTCAGCTCTAAAGAAAAGAAAGGAGGGAGTCCAGTTCAAGATCCCTTCCGAGAGAGTATGGAAGACCTAAATAAAGAATGGGATCTAATTGATATTCCTCCAAAATCGCAGGAAAATATACTTGGTAAAACTTGAGAAGTGGAGTCAATAATATAACGGCTAAGTTAAATAGATTTCTTATTCATAGAAGTTGGCTTCTAAAGGGTCTTGAGTATCTCTTCAATTAAGGCACAAGGAGAATCTGATTACCATTAAATCACATTGTCGATGGATCAATCAGAAGATTTATGTCCCATTCCGTTTAGATTCAACTTTGAATGGTTGAAGGAGGATGGTTTAATGGAATTAATATGGAAAACATGGATAACCCCAATTCTGGGCTCACCTTCCTTCATCTGGGAATCCAAGTTAAAATTGATCAAGCAAGTGCAGAGGAAAGGTTGAAAGTGAATTAAAAACCACTTAGATAGAAAAGGAAATATTTAATAAAGAAATTAGAAAGCCACCAAATACTAGTAGGCCAGTATGTCATGGTAATCAAGATGGATATGGCCAATGCCTTCAACCAGGCAATTCCATGTTGGAAAAAATGGGCTTTTGTAAAGAATTTATTGGATGGATAAAAACATGCATTGGTTCCCCTTGGATTGCGTCATTATTCAATGGTCACCCTTCTTGTTTTTTTGTTTCTTAAATGTTACTACAACACGACTGCACCCTATCCGCTTTTCTCTACTCATAATGGCAGAAATTTTGACAAGGAATATGGAAAAGGAATCACAAGAAGGTAAATTGGTGCGACTGAGCATATCTAGGAACACTAAAGGAATTAATATTTCATAATTTGCAAACGAAACCCTTCTTTTAGAAGGGGGGCTCTAAAATATCTGTATCTTACTTCAAAAAAATGGAAATATATCTTTATCTCCCTAGCTAGATGGTTAATAAAAGAAAGTGTCAACTTTTTGGATGGAATTGTTCATATGCGATTTTGAATGAGATATCTAGGGTTTTAGATTTCTCGGTTGTGCTGGAATGGAGATCATTTAAGTATTTATGTATCCCAATCTCATTGGTTTCATCTAGTGTTGTTGAGTGAGAGGAAGTTATGAAAAAGATCAGAAAAATAATTCAGTCATGGGGCACTTCAAATGGATAAATGTGGTATGAAAATTAGTTTCGATAAAGTTAGTATTTTCATTACTCCCAGTATATATGGGTTTTAGTTTGCTCGCTCCTAAAGATATCATCCATCAAATTGGAGGCTTGTTGAGGAAGTTCTTCTTCCATGGAAGGAAGGATAATGAAAATAAATGTCACCCGGTAAATTGGAACACGTTACGTTTGTTATAATCCTACGGGAATCCTAAGGGTTTATGC